>ONZH01006970.1:0-194575 GCA_900303285.1 Rhinella marina | reverse complement strand
AGGTCGGGGACCACCTGGAATAGTGATCATAATTAGGATGAGCGAACGTGCTCGAACGAGCACTGTACCGCTCGCTCCCCTGCGCTCGCAGGGCACAGGCAGCCACCGTCCTCCTGAGGGACGGAAGCGGCTGCCGGCGCCAGCGAGCGAGGGGACGAGCGGTTACAGTGCTCGTTTCGAGCACGTTCATCATCTCTAATCATAATATAATAACCTTCCGTCATTCAAAAGAGCGTTTCTTCAGGGAGGAACAAAACTACCAAAACTTAAAAACGCAAAATTTAGCCAACTAAGAGAGGCCATAGGCCTAACTAACTGGGACAAAGTCCTCAAAAAAAAAATACAGCCACAAAATGGGAGATTTTTAAAAACATCCTAATATCTAATTGTGAGAGATACATACCTTATGGGAATAAAAAGGTTAAGGAACAAGAAAAAACCAATGTGGATAAATAGAACTGTAAAGAAAGCAATAAATGACAAACAGAAAGCATTTCAATCACTAAAACAGGAGGGGAGCGAGGAAGCATTGAAAAACTATAAGGATATAATAGAATATGTAAAAGACAAATAAAAACAGCCAAACTAGAGACCGAGAGATTAATCGCCAAAGAGAGTAAAACTAACCCGAAAATGTTCTTTAATTATATAAATTGGTAAAAAGATAAACCTGAAGGTGTCGGCCCCTTACAGAGTAATGAGGGGGAAGTTGCAGAGAGCGATGAGGAGAAAGCGAAGCTACTAAATATCTTTTTCTCCACTGTATTCACTGAGGAAAATAAACTGTCAGATGAAATGCAGAATATAAAAGTAAATTCCCCATTTAAAAGTGCCCTGTCTGACCCAGGAGAAGTAGAGCTGGTCTTAAAAAGATTAAAATAGACAAATCGCCAGGACCGGATGGCATACACCCCCCGTAAACCTAAGAGGAATTAAGTAATGTCATCGCTAGACCTTATTTCTGATATTTAAGGACTCTATACTGACAGGGAGGTGTTCCACAGGATTGGCGCATAGCAAATGTGGTGCAATATTCAAAAAGGGTCCAAAAACAGAGCCTGGAAACTATAGGCCGTAAGTTTAACATCTGTCGTGGATAACTGTTTGAGGGTTCTCTAAGAGATGCTATCTTGGAGTACCTCAATGAAAATAAGCAAATAACTCCATATCAGCATGGCTTAATGAGGGATCGGTCATGTCAAACCAATTTAATCAGTTTCTATGAGGAGGTTAAGTTCTAGACTGGACCGCGGCGACTCAATGGATGTCGTATATCTGGACTTCTCCAAAGCGTTTGACAACGGGTACCACATAAAAGGTTAGTATACAAAATGAGAATGCTTGGCCTGGGAGAAAATGTCTGTATCTGGGTAAGTAACTGGCTCAGTGATAGAAAACAGAGGGTGGTTATTAATGGTACATACTCAGATTGGGTCACTGTAACTAGTGGGGTACCACAGGGGTCAGTATTGGGCCCTATCTCTTCAATATATTTTATTAATGATCTTGTAGAAGGCTTGCACAGTAAAAATATCAATTTTTGCAGATGACACTAAACTGTGTAAAGTAATTAACACAGAAGAGGAACAGTACACTGCTACAGATGGATCTGGATAGACTGGAGGCTTGGGCAGAGAAGTGGCAGATGAGGTTTAACAGTGACCAAATGTAAGGTTATGCATATGGGAAGGAATAATGCAAGTTACCAGTACATACTAAATGGTAAAGCATTGGGTAACTCTGACATGGAAAAGGACCTAGGAATTTTAGTGAACAGCAAACTAAGCTGTAGAAACCAGTGTCAGACAGCTGCTGCCAAGGCCAATAAGATAATGGGTTGCATCAAAGAGGCATAGATGCCCGTGATGAGAACATAGTCCTGCCACTTTACAAATCACTAGTCAGACCACACATGGAGTACTGTGTACAGTTCTGGGCTCCTGTGAACAAGGCAGACATAGCAGAGCTGGAGAGGGTTCAGAGGAGGGCAACTAAAGTAATAACTGGAATGGGTGGACTACAGTACCCAGAAAGATTATCAAAATTAGGGTTATTCACTTTAGAAAAAATACATAAATTGCAGCCGCACACCGCTACCAGATAAAGCACAAAATGCCATAGTGATAGAATATTCCAAAGCTCATGCTATGCTTGTTTAATAAATTAGAGACTCTTGACAAATACATTTTGTACAAAATTATCTGAGCCCATTCACCACAATCGTCAAGGTGTTCCTCTGCAGAATGGGAACCTAACACATGTCCTACCTGTTACGTGCCAGTCTTGGCTTCCATATAATCAGGGGGTGTTTTGTTCCACATGCATGTAATGTCCACTTGCCTTTTGCCATTTCTGGTGCTTCAAAGGCCTCCCCTAGTTCAGCGAGTGCAGACACTAACATGCATGCCGATCACTCGGCTTTATGCCCCTTTCACACGAGCGGGAGACTCGCATGTCTCCCGCGACGCATCTACAGGGCTGTACTCGGCACTGACAGGGATCGCATATAATGCTCTGCGATCCCAGTCAGTGCCGGAGTCCAGCCCTGTAGATGCGTTGCGGGAGACATGCGAGTCTCCCGCTCGTGTGAAAGGGGCATTATAGTTGCTCTGATTAAAAACAACCTGTGGGGCAAATGGGCTGGTTTAGAAAAAAGACGACTGAGGGGAGATCTAATAACTATGTATAAATATATCAGGGGTCAGTACAGAGATCTCTCCCATCATTTTATCCCCAGGACTGTGACTGTGACGAGGGGACATCCTCTGCGTCTGGAGGAAAGAAGGTTTGTACACAAACATAGAAGAGGATTCTTTACGGTAAGAGCAGTGAGACTATGGAACTCTCTGCCTGAGGAGGTGGTGATGGTAAGTTCACTAAAAGAGTTCAAGAGCAGCCTGGATGTATTTCTGGAGGGTAATAATATTACAGGTTATAGTTACTAGAGAGGGGTCGTTGATCCAGGGAGTAATTCTGATTGCCTGATTGGAGTCGGGAAGGAATTTTTTTCCCCTAAAGTGGGGAAAATTGGCTTCTACCTCACAGGGTTTTTTTTGCCTTCCTCTGGATCAACTTATAGGAAAACAGGCTGAACTGGATGGACAGATGACTTTTTTCGGCCTTATAAACTATGTTACTATGTTAAATGTATTGAAACATATGCGCATCTGTCAAACATATATATAAAGAAAAGGATGGGTAAGCAAAAAATTGCATACATTTGTATATGTTTTTTTTACTGTATGTCTAAATGTATCCGTTTGATGTACAGCAAAAACGAGATGTGAACAGGCCCTACAGGAGCTAGGGGTAGCGGAAACAGAGAAAAAAAGAGAAGTAAGGCCACGTGTCTTTGGGATTATTCACACGGCCAGTGAATAACGGACGTCAATAAGTAGAACATGTTCTCTTACTGTATGTCCGTTTTCACTGACCAACAGCCCCCAAACACAAGAAGGGGACCGTTTTTAATGTCCGTTTTTAAGAAAGGCATCAGTTCAAAAAATGTCCGTTAAACATGGAATGTAGCCTTAAATTCAATAAAGATTCGTTTAGATTTACTAATGTGTCTGCTCCTAGAATCAGTCTAAAAAGTTGAGCTTGATTTGCTTGAAGGGGGCGGGCTTAGAGAGAAATGGGTGGAGCTTTGTGGGAAAGAGCGTGGCCTATGATGCACCATTTTGCTTCAAAATTGAGCCAAAATTCTGGAGTAAAGTATTTTCTCAAAGTAAGCCAACCAAAGTGATTTATCATCCAGCCCGAGCCCCGGTGATTCATCTGGTGCGGGGATAGACAGCCATCTTTAGGATTAGTAAATCTGGCCCATTATCCCCAGTATTGTGATCTTGCCTTGTTTTCCATCATGATATTATTTTTTGAGATTTCTATGCCCCATAGGACGAAAGTACACGTGGTAGTCATACCAAACGGTGAACTTCAGTATAAAAAGCTAATCGGTAAGATTATATCTATGGTATATTATGGTGTCACTAAAATCACATCATGATGGAGCGACAGGTTGAGCCAAGGACCGGTTTCATGCAAGACAATTTTCCCAGGGTCCCGGGGGAGGCGGGGTTGTAGGGGGGGGTGCTGCTCGGCGCTGACTGAATCACATGCATAACAAAACACAAGGTGCATATTAAAATATATAACACTATGTATGAGGCGGCTGGGGCCAAGTGGACATTATATTGCATGGGGCCACAAAGACATTATACTGTATGAGGCGGCTGGGGACAAGGTGACATTATACTGCATGGGATGGGCCAAATGGTGACGTTATACTGCATGGCACAACAATCCCCCCCCCCCAATATCCATTCAGTGTCTGCATGGCATAAATAGCTGAGGCCTTGCTGGGCTTTGTAGTGCGCTTAAGGCCATAGGTTGCTTCTTTAACATTAACTTATTGTATGATGCAAACACAAAGCATCATCTACCTCAGGCAGTAACAGTGACAACCCCATGACAGTAGTTAGGGCCCACACAGCACAGAGGGTGACGCACTGCAGGTAGTCACCAGCCCCAGTAATGTACAGCAAGCCACACTACCCTGAAACCACTACACTTCCCCACTGCGCTAAGCCCCACAGCCAATCCATTTATAGCCAAATCAGCATTTCTCTTATCACTAACCAATCAGCGGGCCTGTTATAGCTGCTCTCACATGAGGTGTACATGAAAGAAGCACTGGGATTGGCTGGGAGCAGCTGCCTGAGGGATTGTCATACTGGGAGGTAGAGTGCTGGCTCCTGCATATCTCCTCATCTGTATTGCCACTGCCCGGCAAATAATCCTCCAGGGCCCGGTCCTGGGCTGCGGACCAGTGGTTTGGGGACCACTGCTCTAAGGCACTACCAGAAAAAAGCAAGATATAAATAAAAATTAATATAATAATAATAATAATAAATCATCTTTAAGTTGGACAAAAAACAAGATTTTAATTTTAGGCCGCATTATGCAGCCCTATTTATAATAGAATCTATGTAGTATGAAAAATTGGGTGGTTCTGTGCGCACAAAACCTAAGAAATTTCCCCTCGTTCTCCAGTATTCCACCACAAAACATTTGAAGTTTCATCCAATTGACTTCTCTCATTTCCAAGTGGCTTATTTTTGTGTTTTCTTTTATCCTCCTTTGTAGATTTGTGACAATATTATCTTAAAGGGATCGTCTCATCTCAGACATTCATGGCATTGTTAGCATATGCTATCATTGTCAGATAGGTGTAGGTCCCAAATCTGGGACCGGCTCCTATCTCCAGAACGTGGCCCTCAGAGAGCAGCATCACATGTGGGGCCACCCTCACCTCACCGACCTGTGTATTCTTAGCTCCATGCAGGGCTCTGGAAGCCCCTGGGGCCCTTACCAGCCTGCAGCATCCCCATCCCTGAGTGTGCAGAACACTGTGCCTCTACCTCCTTGTCCAGCACCTGTGCGCTCTTCAGAACAATGAACTCCCTCCCCTGGAGCACGCCACGTGGCCTACACCTCTCTTAAACCCTTGCCCAAAACCATTTCCCTGCACCAGTACCTACTGGAACCAGTGAGAAAAGTGATTAACTCCTAACTAGATGCACCAGATCTGTCACTCGGCATACTAAATCCGCCCCAATCTTCCATGTCACATGTATCTGTAACTCTTTTGATGAATTCTGTTATTTTCTTTGCTTTAGCAGCAGCTACCTGACTCTGGTTGCTAAACTTAAGTAAATTCATCTTTCAGTATCCCAATAATTCTCTTCTGTCGGTCAGCCACAGGTTCCGCCGGGTGTGCTGCAGACCGCCCCCATGTAGTTTTTGGTGACTTTGCTTACTAAACACCATTACTATAGATACTGGGAAACACGTGGCAGCAGATATGTTGAACCCTCCTCTTATCTGTCAGCTGCACCTTCCCATAGACCGACTTATAGAGGAAATCTTCTTGTCTCTTTCTGTGAACTGACTGCTCGCACGTTCATGGGGTGAACAGATAACGGCATGTGTCACTCACACAGCTCCTCCTGGTCGCAGAGAGTCAGCGCGGTCATGCCACGGTCATACAAAAAAAAAAAAAACACGAAACCAAGACACTATATAATATAGAGGGTAAAAGACGATATGCCATCATTGTCCCAGATGGGAACACCCCTTTAACGTATTTTTTATTATTTTTTTTTTTGGGTGCAAAATTTTTTTACTATTATTGTGAGTGTAGTTCTGTTTGCAATTTTTTGCTGCAGTTTTCATAGCGCCCGTTCTGAGTATTGCACACTTGTCCCATTCAAGTGCATACGGCTGAATTAAAGGTCTACAGACATAGGCCAGCCCCCGCAGGTGCCAAAGGACACTCTCGTGGCACCCGTCAGGTGAATGGCATCCTACAAATACATTTGTTGCGTACGCTTGCATTGAGAATAAGGCTACTTTCACACTAGCGTTTCTATTTTCTGGTATTGAGTTCTGTCATAGGGTCTCAATAGCGGAAAAAAAAAACGCTTTTGTTTTGTCCCTATTTATTGTCAATGGGGACAAAACGTAACTGAACAGAACGGAGCGCTCCAAATGCATTCCATTCCGTTCTCATACCGGAGAGCAGCATGCGGAGCAAGACAGATCCGGCATGACCCACAATGCAAGTCAATGGGGACGGATCCATTTTCTCTGACACAATAGAAAACGGATCCATCCCCCATTAACTTTCAATGGAGTTTATGACGTCTTGGCTATGTTAAAGATAATACAACCGGATCTGTTCATAACGGATGCAGACGGTTGTATTATCAGTAACGGAAGCGTTATTACTGAACCCTGCCGGATCAAACAAAAACGCTAGTGTGAAAGTAGCCTTACCTGTAACTGGAAGGCAGGAAGTGTTAAAGTTGTAGTAGGGTGCACCAAAGTGGAGGGACTTGTTACTGATGGGTGATTATATTCAAATTTTTTTGTGGAATTTTTCTGAAAATGTAATATTTAAAGCAGAATAACTGATCTCTTAAAATTGTGAGATTTAAGCAGATTTGTAGAAAGGAGGTCTTTCTAGAGCATGTTACATGTGCACTTGGCAGCTAAAGGCATCTGTGTTGGTCCCATGTTCATATGTGTCCGTATTGCTGAGGAAAATTATGTTTTATCATATGCAAATGAGCTTCTTGGAGCAACGGGGGCGTTACCATTACACCTAGAGGCTCTGCTCTTTCTGCAACTGCCACACCCTCTGCACATTTATTACCAGGGCCAGGTGTGATGATGTTACATCCACTGCCTGGTCCTGTCAATCAAAGTGAAGAGGACGCGGCAGTTGCAGAAAGAGCAGAGCTTCTAGGTGTAACTATCTGACTCTTATGACCTTACCTAGCCATATGCCATAAATGCTGAGATGGGAATACCTTAATAGGGTATTTTTTGAGATACTGTAAAACTCAAATGTGTTCACTTATTCCTGTGTGTTATATATATATAGTGGTCACCATGTAATGCTTCAGTTCCCCAGGGGTGGCGCTGCTGTGTAATTGAATACTTGCTGCTTGGTTTCCACCATCTCTCCTAGAGTAGGGGTAACGTCATGCTGTTTGCAATAATTCATTGACTTTTGTCCAGAAGACTTGGATTTTTGGGTATGGCCACCAAATATGGATCAAGCCAGCACGGGGTTCTCTACACTTCCAGCATTATTCTTCTACTTTGTTCACTTTTACCAAAGTCTCCCACAGATTTGGCGCTCCAGTTCCGCCCAGGTGTGCTTATAATATACTACCCCTTTTATTGTTTTTGGCATTTTTACTTTTTATGGCATTCCAAAGTTTGACTTCTCTTACTGTAAAGAACTCTTTCTTGTATGGTGGATTGAATACACACACGCGATGATCTCTATACATACATGCTCATATTACTTCCATGGTATATTAACCGTCATTCATTTTTATCATTAACATTTCCAGATCAAACACTGCAAAATCTCAGTCCTCAGCAAAGTGTGCTATGCCATAGGCGGAGCCCCCAACCAGGTGGCAGGGAGTGCGGCAGCCTTTTTCCTGCAGATATATCTCCTGGACGTAGCTCAGGTAAGCTGTTAACCTGTTAAGAACCATGCACCGTAAGATATACATCAAATGTGTGTGTAAGAGGATCTTTCACCAGATTCCCCAGTCAATCTCTTAGACCTGATGAGGCTGGTCTACTTACTTTTAAGTCTGTGCCAAAAAACAGTGTACAAAAAGAACAGTACATCAACTCGGCATAGAAAATGATGTACAAAAGGGTTTGTAACCCTTCAAATAAAAGCAATAAAACATATAGTAAATATAGAAAAACTATATATAAAATGCTAAGTTAGGCTTCTTTCACACTACTGTTCTGTTACTGATAATACAGTAGAATACTAGAATATGCCATCAATGTCAGATGGGTTTGGGTACCAAAAAGCCATAAAGCATTTGGTTGGCCAGACTAAGCACAAAGCAATAAAAGCTATAAAAACTATTTGTGATGCAAAACAATAAAAAATAGTGTCTGAATAAATATTATTATGGTCTTGACAACGTTTGGAAACAGTTCTCCGTATGACGCGGCTGCTGTAGGTCACAGGCAGAATGTTAATATCTAGATAAACTTTCCATAGAGATAACTCATCGAGTATCCAAACACTTAAGAAATTTCCTACATTTGTACAATTTACTTTCAGCAGAATAATCAGGGACGGCTTTGGGCTGTGACGATCTGGGCAGTTGCCCGGGACCCCTGTTTTCCAGGGGTCTCCAAGGACAGGACACTAAGGTAGACACTGAACGTGGAGCTAAAATATTATGCTCCACTGGGATATGTTCTAGGGAAGAATACGTCTGTGAAGGCGGACATATACATTAAAGGGAGCCTGTCAGCAGCTTTGATTATGCTAAGCTACTGACAGAGTCCAGGGGGAGGAGTACAAACATAGCTTTTGTGGAGCTTTTCTCTTCAGGATTTCTTTCAAGGCCCAGGAGGCGGAGCTTTACTCTGAAGTACTCTCAGCTCTCTCCATTAAACTGCCCCTCCCCTCAGCTGTAGCATCCAACCAGGAGACCACTATAGCTGTCACTCACAGAAGAGGGGAGGGGATGTGAAGTAGCTCAGTGCAAATAGTGCTTAACAGTCGCCCCTGGGCACTTATAAGCAGAGAATAAAACTTCATATTCACACTACTCCTGAGTAGCGTGAAGCTTCTCAAAAGTTATGTGTGTCCTGCACTCCCAGCAAGTACAATAAACATGAACAAGACGAGTTACAGACTGGTATAGAAAAAGAGAGGACCTTGTCCTCTATATGGGATGGAGGAAGGATACAATAGGTAATGGTAGAAGCTGCTCATATGGTGGTATAGTGGCAGCAGGATTACTGTAGGTAGTAGGCTTGCCTGATGAGGTGGGTTTTCAGGTTTCTTTTGAAGGTTTCCATGGTAGGTGAGGGGTAGAGAGTTCCAGAGTTTGGGGGATGCACAGGAGAAATTTTGGAGGCCTTTAAGTAAAACAGTCAGGAATAGATGCTGGATGCTGTAAGTGACTTTCTATGGTGAGGTCAGTCGCTTCTTCAGGCATAGTACATACATGTACCAGAAAAATAAAATGCCCATAGCAACCAATCAGATTACACCTTACATTTTTGACAGCACCTTTGGAAAATGAAAGTTGGAATCTGATTGGTTGCTATAGGCAACCAATTTGATAAATGACCTCCATCGTATGTTGAGTCTGGTTTCAACATACAATGGCCCAGAAAAGACCATTGTATCCTGAGGGCGCACTGTATTACTAATAGTACATGGTAATTGCCAGACAGAAGGTATGTGGGGGGACCTATTACAGATTTTGCATTGAAGATTTTGAGGGTGCAGGGTCTCAGAGTCCAGCTGATGAGAAACTGATGGCCTATCCTGAGGACAGGCCATCACCTGTAAAACCCTGGACATCCCCTTTAAGTTAAACCTTAACGAGAAGTTGTGTAATCGCACATTATCTTGTCTCCTAGATTACTCCTTTTGAGGCCTGTCTGGTGCTGAGCATTGGGAAAACCTGGGGAGGAATCACAGATCCCATTGTCGGATTTTGCATTAACAAAAGCAAATGGACTGTCATTGGACGACTGATGCCATGGTGGGTGAGATCTGTTGTTATTCGGGCACGCCCCCATTTTGGAGGTCTGACCTTTTACTACATGCAGTTGGTTAATGCAATGAATGTATGTGGTCTATATGTAAGTGATGCAGGCTATCCAGTGCATGTGCAATGACATCCTTAGCTGAGTCCAAAGCTTGCATGCCCCCCTACTGGAAAATAGCGTGAATGTGACACTTGTCCAAATACATACAGGTCATGTGATCACCCGTAAAAACATCTGCTTCTGACCAAAAAGGACGGTACACCTCCGATTGTGCAGAGAGACACCACCTATCGGTAACACATGATAAGCGGCTTCAGCCTAGCTGCCCTGTCTAATGGAACTACATGGTAGTCTGAAGTACCCTCCTGTCTCATCAGAGGTTTAGGCCGCTGCTCTGTCCCTCCATCATGCTTTACACTGCGGCCCTGCCTGTCCAGACTGAAGATCAGCTCCCTTGGATGATCTGCAATCATTTTTTCTTAAAGGGCTATAACCATGTGGGACCTTGATGTCCCTCATGGTCAGTGTGCTGTTGTTCACTTCTGAGGCCTGTTCTGGAGATAGGAGCGGGTCCCAGAGGTAGCAATATGCCATGAATGTCCTAGATGGGAATACCCTTTAAGTATTCGGCAATTTGCTATATCAGTGTCCAGGAAACAAGCAATATGGCTGCCATTACAGACCTCCCTTAAAGGGGGTTTCCAGTACTTAGATATTGATGGCCTAGCTGATCGGTGGTTGCCTGACACCCTGTACCCCTCACTGAGCAGTACTTAAGGTCAGGGGTGCACCTAGCCTTTCTGCTGCCTGAGGCGAAAACTGAAACGGCACCCCCCCCCCTCTTTCCAGTACCAATTTCTTAACCTAACTCCTTTGCCACAATGAAAGTGCTCATTCCCCATGGCCCTTCTGCTGCCCCCTCTTGACCCTGCCTGGTGCTGCCTCAGGCGATCGCCTCACCTGGCCTCATTGGTGGTGCACCCCTGGTTATTGGCGGCCACCGATACTTCAAACCATACAGTGGATGGAATCGGAAGCAGAAGGTTCTGTCCACGGCGTTGTGGCCGTGCCGGGTACTGCAGCACCGCTCCGATAATTACACCAGTCCCGGAAGGAGGCTTCCTTTCACTGTGCCAGTGTCTGCCTGAAACAGCTGATCGGTGGGGGTGTGGAGTATTGGACAGCCACAATCTAATATTTATGACCTATCCTGAGGACAGGCCATCAATATCTATGTCCTGGAACATCCCTTTAAAGGGGTGGTCTCACCATAAACAAAGGATAAATCATAAGTATTTGATGTTTTGAGGTTTGACCATTGACTTGGACCATTATCCTCATGATCATGGGAGCTCAGCAGTGGGACCTCTAGCGATCCACCATGGGATAGGTGATAATGTATTATGGTGGGACAACTCTTAAAAGATTGCTGCACACCTCTCCTAGGCTTCTGAATGCCAGATTGTCTTTGCTTTGCAGAAGATGATGGGCACACTAAATCAATAGAGAAGACACCACCAGTCATCTCCTTAGACCCTCCAAGTCTCCTTAGACCTGCTGCCAAGATTTCATGAATTTTGCCGAGAGCACATAGTCAGTGACCATGGTTTGCAGTACGTCTGGTGGTGGTGGATCTGATATGTTGAAAATCAAGCATGGCCAGCACTTTTTTCACCCTGGGATAGCGTGGGGGCACCAACACACACATTAGATGGTCGGTTGGTCCTACAGGTTCTGCAGATGTTCTTCTGACGTGTGGCCACCTTCAGTAGTAATTTGTAGACTACAGGAAAGTGGTTCTTGTAGGGCTTCTGACCAGATCTGCTTGGCTGCAGTCTAAGCTGGAAGTTTGGGAAGTTTCAGCACCGGGCGAGTGGACAGCGAGTGAAATCACATTTTTACTTCTTACACCCTTCATAGACGCCGAGAACTGAGGCTCCAGGAATTAAACCATCCTGAGGCCTCATGCACACGACCGTTGTTTGGGTCCACATTTGAGACTCATTCCTTGTGGCTTGGATGCGGGCCCATTCACTTCAATGATACCATGATCAACTATTTCAGGCAGCCACCAGCTTCGGAAACAGCACAGTGGATGGAGAGCTGTTTACGGCATGGGAATGGGACCTGAGCTGCAGTACCCTTGTATGGCCACTACACAGTGGATGGCGCCTTCTGCTTCTGGCTCCATTCACTGTAGTCTTCCAGCTGCCTGAAACTGCTAATCCACAGGGGTTCGGGGTGTTGGACACCCACCAATCTGATATTGATGACTTATCCTGAAGATAGGCCAATATCAATATTTATATTTTAAAAAAAAAACCTTTAAGTCCTGGACTCAGAATTACTGGGAACACCCCAAAACAGCCAGGCGTTTGCATAAGGCCCTCTCTGTGGGTTTGTTAAAGCAGTTTGGTACTGTTAGCAAGTATGCCCTGGGGTCCTGTCACATTAAAGTTAATTCCCATATGGACCCCAGAATACAGCACCCACAGTGTAGTGTGACCGTGACCTAGACTCCACACAATGGGTGCAGTGTGCCAATAGAGCAGGAAGTTCCTGGAGATTTCCATTTTTATTATGTTAGAAACAGCACCACTCTTGTCCATGGTATGTATGTGGTATTGCAGTTAAAGAAGAACTCCCGCAAAAAAATTTATTCCATGTCCTGCTAGAAAGGTACATGATGTAATCTGTAGTGAATGTCATTTTCTTACCAGTAGCTGAATTTTTGAGTTATATCATCCTGAAGTTTCTTATCTGTGTCATGTGACAAGGAATTAGACCCATCAACTTACACAGCACCTTATGTGTGGACAGGAAGTCTAATTCTCTATGTATTCCTATGGGAGCCTCACTTTCAGTCTCATAGGAATGAATAGAGAAGTGACTGGCTTGCTGTCCTGGGTCAGTTGGAGGTCAGGGAGTTGGTCACATGACCCAGCTACAATAAGAAGAAAGTGGAAACTCTCAATTTCAGCCTCTGATAAGAAAATGACAATCACTACAGATTACATCATGCACCTTTCTAACAGGTCAGAGAATAATTTTTTTTTTGCGGGTGTTCTTCTTTAAATTCAAATGCAATACCAGACACAGCCTGTAGACACAACCTATCAACCCCATTAATAATATACGTTGAAGAATAATGAACAATTATGGTGATTTTGGGAGGAACTTATTGTTTTGGGATTGCCCTGATTTTTGGAACCTGGATTGGGTGGAGTAATTAGGAACTTTTTAGGGAGATTATAGTAGACCAGGGATGGCCAACCTGTGGCACTCTAGGTGTTACAAAACTACAACTCCCAGCATGCCGAGACAACATACAGCTATCAGCCTACAACAGGGCATGGTGGTAGTTGTAGTTTTACAACAGCTGGAGGGCTGTGATTTTAGTATAAAACTGGATAAAAACATAGATGAATATTGCCTGATCCCTATAGCAAGACTAGCCAGCAGACTCTCCTGTTGACTGCTCTTGGATAATGTTGTTTCCTCTATGATAAACTGGTACCAGAGTTTTACGTGCCCCATGCAAGTTCAGTATGTACAGGACTGCACCACCAATGAGGCGAGGTGAGGCAGCACCAGGTAGGGGCAAGAGGGGGCAGCGGAAGGGCCATGGGCAATGAGCGAGTTCATTGTGGCAAAGGGGTTAGGTTAAGGAATTGGCATGGTGGGGCGGGAGGCATTTCAGTTTTCGCCTCAGGCAGCAGAAAGGCTAGGTGCACCACTGAGTATGTACAGTCATGGCCAAAAGTTTTGAGAATGACACAAATATTATATTTTCACATGATCTGCTGCCCTCTGGTTTTTATGTGTGTTTGTCAGATGTTTTTATCACATACAGAAATATAATTGCAATCATATTATGAGTAACAAAAGCTTATATTGACAGTTAGAATGAGTTAATGCAGCAAGTCAATATTTGCAGTGTTGACCCTTCTTCTTCAGGACCTCTGCAATTCTCCCTGGCATGCTCTCAATCAACGTCTGGACCAAATCCTGACTGATAGCAGTCCATTCTTGCACAATCAATGCTTGCATTTTGTCAGAATTTGTAGGTTTTTGTTTGTCCACCCGTCTCTTGATGATTGACCACAAGTTCTCAATGGGATTAAGATCTGGGGAGTTTCCAGGCCATGGACCCAAATCTCTATGTTTTGTTCCCTGAGCCATTTAGTTATCACCTTTGCTTTATGGCAAGGTGCTCCATCATGCTGGAAAAGGCATTGTTGATCGCCAAACTGCTCTTGGACGGTTGGGAGAAGTTGCTCTCGGAGGACATTCTGGTACCATTCTTTATTCATGCTGTGTTTTTAGGCAAGACTGTGAGAGAGCCGATTCCCTTGGCTGAGAAGCAACCCCACACATGAATGGTTTCAGGATGCTTTACAGTTGGCATGAGACAAGACTGGTGGTAGCGCTCACCTCGTCTTCTCCGAATAAGCTGTTTTCCAGATGTCCCAAAAAGCGAAAAGGGGATTCATCAGAGAAAATGACTTTACCCCAGTCCTCAGCAGTCCACTCCCTGTACCTTTTGCAGAATATCAGTCTGTCCCTGATGTTTTTTCTGGAGAGAAGTGGCTTCTTTGCTGCCCTCCTTGAGACCAGGCCTTGCTCCAAGAGTCTCCGCCTCACAGTGCGTGTAAGATGCACTCACACCTGCCTGCTGCCATTCCTGAGCAAGCTCTGCACTGCTGGTAGCCCGATCCCGCAGCTGAAACACTTTTAAGAGACGGTCCTGGCGCTTGCTGGTCTTTCTTGGGCGCCCTGGAGCCTTTTTGGCAACAATGGAACCTCTCTCCTTGAAGTTCTTGATGATGCGATAGATTGTTGACTGAGGTGCAATCTTTCTAGCTGCGATACTCTTCCCTGTTAGGCCATTTTTGTGCAGTGCAATGATGACTGCACGTGTTTCTTTAGAGATAACCATGGTTAACAGAAGAGAAACAATGATGCCAAGCACCAGCCTCCTTTTAAAGTGTCCAGTGGTGTCATTCTTACTTAATCATGACAGATTGATCTCCAGCCCTGTCCTCATCAACACCCACACCTGTGTTAATGGAGCAATCACTGAAACGATGTTAGCTGGTCCTTTTAAGGCAGGGCTGCAATGATGTTGAAATGTGTTTTGGGGATAAAGTTCATTTTCTAGGCAAATATTGACTTTGCAAGTAATTGCTGTTAAGCTGATCACTCTTTATAACATTCTGGAGTATATGCAAATTGCCATTATAAAAACTGAAGCAGTAGACTTTGTAAAAAATTAATATTTGTATCATTCTCAAAACTTTTGGCCATGACTGTACATAAAATATTCCAATTTCCAATATTAGAAAGTCACAATGAGACACTCAGTGATCATCTGTAATCTAAGCGGAAACCTGGCAGGAAGTATTCAGTTTCCCTACAGCGCCACCACAGGGCAAATAAAGCATTACAAAGTGACCATTGAAATCAGTGACTTTTCTCTGTAATGCAGGGCAGGACAGCTCCTCCAGGGCGAGAGATGCTTTTTGCAACTCAGAATGCCCTAATGGGGTACATGAAAACTGGAGATTAACTGAGTGATTGGGTGCTAAGGCCATTTGTACTAGCCAGTATAGGTGGCTGCATTATTCCGCTTCAGTGGCGTGCCCAGGACAAGGGTTTATGCAGCAGACGTGGCACCGGCTGAACTCGGGCAGACACTGCTAGAACATCCTGTTTTCATTTTCACTGCACAATCAGCCGAGGTGAATCTCCCGCAGCCCATTATCCCGCAGAGGGCCAGAGAACCTCTGCCATTGTCACACAGAACTGGTGACCGGCATTGTCTCTTTGTATTTCGATTTTTTTTTAAACAGCTCCTCATTTGGGAAATCGTTCCACAGTGATCAAGTAGAAAGTGATGATTGATACGGAGCAGGTTTTTAATCATCTATTACAGGGATGCTCAACCTGTGGCTCTCCAGCTGTTGTAAAACTACAACTCCCACCATGCCCTGCTGTAGGTTGATAGCTGTAGGCAGTCCAGGCATGTTGGGAGTTGTAGTTTTGCAACAGCTGGAGGGCCGCAGGTTGAGCATCCCTGGTCTATTACATTACAGCGCCGCCTGCAAGATGATACAGATTAAGGGCTCATGCACACGGTTGTATGTATTTTGCAGTCTGCAAAAAAACGGATCCGCAAAAAATACTAATGACGTCCGTGTGCCTTCCGTATTTTGCAGAACGGAACAGCTGTCCCCTAATAGAACAGTCCTATCCTTGTCCGTAATGTGGACAGGTTTTATTTTTTTGCGGAACGTACATATGGACATACGGAAACAGAATGCACACTAAGGGCTCATCCACATGACCGTATGTATTTTGCAGAACAGAACAGCTGTCCCCTAATGGAACAGTCCTATCCTTGTCCGTAATGCAGACAATAATAGGACATGTTCTATTTTTTTGCGGAACGGAAATACGGACATATGGAAACGGAATGCACACAGAGTAACCTCAGTTTTTTTTTTACGGACCCATTAAAAAGAATGGTCCCGCATACGGTCTGCAAAAAAAACGGAACGGACACGGAAAGATAGTACGTTCATGTGCATGAGCCGTAATTTCCATTTTTTTAGCAGACCTATTAAAATGAATGCCTCTGCATACATTCCGCAAAAAAAAGGAAAAGGACACAGAAAGAAAATATGTTCGTGTGCATGAGCCCTAATGATGATGTCAGTCGGCACCCATTAAGTGCCATTTACATGCAACAATTATCGCAAGGACTAGGATGAATGATCGGTAATACGATTGTTTGCTCACATACATTCGTTGGCAGAACATCCAACAATGATGATTTTTTTGAGGAGCCAGCAACCCACCTTAATTTATGATATCTCGCCTGCAGAAGAAAGTTTTCAATATACTTACAAGTTGCCTACTCCGAAACGTGGTGCTCCTCTTCAACAAATTCTAAATTGGTGACATATTGCCACTTCAGACAGTGATTTATTGTTATAATTGGGCTAGACATAGGCCTTTTATGCTTCTATTAGAATATGTAATGGCTCCCTGCGTAAGGAGGTTTTCTTCCTTAAAGGGGTTTTCTCACTTAGAGAAAGAGGCACTTACTAATGTATTGCGATTGTCCATATTGTCTCCTTTGCTGGCTGGATTCATTTTTCCATCCATTATACCCTGCTCATTTCCACGGTTACAGACCACCCTGCAATCCATTAGTGGTGGTCGTGCTTGCACACTATAGGAAAAAGTGCCGGCCTCTCTGGTGGCAGGGACCATGGGAAAGGACATAGGCTGGTGCTTTTTCCTGCATTGTGCAAGCACGACCACCACTGGTGGATTGCAGGGTGGTCTGTAACCATGGAAATGAGCAGTGTATAATGTGATGGAAAAATTAATCCAGCCAGCAAAGGAGGCAATAAACTAACTGCTGCTTTCTTTTCTTCACTATATATATATGTTAAAGAAGAATGCTGGGTGAATAAAGGGCACATTTCTTTCACCATATTGAGGTGCAGAGGAACTTCTTTATTGTATCCAGGTGATTTTGTCGATATCCATATCTGCTGGCACCCCTTATACATTATTTTAAAAAATCTTTTTGAGATTTTTTTTGGTGCTGCTCCTGCGATTTTTTTCAATATATATATAAAAATGTGTAATTCACTTTGCTCCATTACATATTTGTAATTACTAAATAAATTATATTTTTGCTGTTATCCCATACAATGTACTGGTATATAGAGATGTATCTCAAGATGCCAGTACATTTTACATGAATACTAGTGAAGACTGTTACTTAGAGAAAAACATCCTGGCAATAACAGCAGGCTCTGTAGCTCACTGGTCAGCATGTCAGTCTCCCATACAGAAGGTCCTGAGTTCAAGACCTGGTAGCAGCAATTTAAAATTTTAAAAACAGTGACAGAATAACCTTTAACTATACAGGGTTATCCCTAAACGCAGCCGGAATGCTAACAGTGTTTGGGGATCCCCCCAGGGATGATGTTTTATATGTTCTCAGGATGGGACTCTGAAGCAGTGTCTCTAAATCCACCGCAGTTAAGTATGGCATCTAATGAGCGCTGTGTGAATATGTGGCTATAGGTGGCAGAACTGGAAGTGTTCACGTCATCCATTCTCTCTCTGTGTTTCAGGATTTTGGGGTGCACCCCGTTTCTCGTGCTCTCTTATTTCTTCTTGTGGTTTGTTCCTCCCTTTGTCACCGGAAGAGTCCTGTGGTATTTGCTGTTCTACTGCTCCTTCCAAGCACTGAGCACGGTGGGTATCGTACAGTATAACACCAACTCCACCCGCTGATACATTGAGTGTCAGATCCTGGTGTAGTTTAAGCCAAAACTTTGAAAACATGCAGTTTTTGGATATATAGTTAAAGGGAACCTGTCATCTCCGAAACACCCCCTGAACTAGAGTAAGTGTTGTATAGTGTAAGTGATGCTAAATCCGAATATGTAAGTTTTATCTTCATACTCACTTCCATCCTGACACTGTGCTCCCACAAACCTGCAGTAAAATGCACTCACTGGACTCCGGTGCTCACTCACATAATGGAGAGGACTCAAAGAAGAATCCTCTCAATGTATTTTACTGCTGGTTTGTGGGAGCACAGCGTCTGAATGGAAGTAAGTATGAAGATAAAACTTACATATTCGGATTCAGCATCACTTACACTATACACCGCTTACTCTAGTTCAGGGGGTGTTTTGGTGATGACAGGTTCCCTTTAAGCTGGAAGTGCCAGCCATGGTGCCCATAAAACAGTACATGCTTTAATGCTGCCATAACGGTGCCACCCACAGTGATGCTATAAGACCATCGGTGCCAGACACAGTGCCTCCATAACAGTTCCTACCTGTAGACCCTCATAATAGTGCAGCTGTAGTGCCTCCATCACATTGCCAGCCACAGTGCCTAATAACAGTGACAGTCACAGGGGCCACACAACATTGCCATCATAGGTCCACCATAACTGTGTAAGCCACAGGTCCACAATAGTAGTGCTAGTCACAGTGTGGCTATGCCAGTGCCTGACTCAGGGCACCAAAAACAGTGCCAGCCACATATACTCCATATATTGTGTGTGACACCACCCTTAAGGTGGTAGGTAGGTGGTTGGGTAGGCCGTGCCATTTTCCTTCTCACTTCAATAGAAATGTCTTATCCTTGTCTGCAGAAAGGACAAGAATAGGACATGTTCTGTTTTTTTTTGCTGGGCCGCGAAACAGACATACGGGTGCGGGCAACCCCACTGAGACGAATGGGCCCGAAAAGCGGATCGGATCCAGACACAAACTACGGCCGTGCACATGAGCCCTTAGTATGTAAACACTGCAAAGTAGAAGGAAAACTGCCTCTCTAGTGCCACCTATTGGGGGTAGCTACACCATAATTCGGTGTATGACTAATAGGCGCTGCAACATGGCTACGGATATCAGCCAAACCTGAATCTTCTCCATTAGGCCGGGTTCACATCACCATTTATCCATTCTTGTGATTCATCAGAAGAAAAGAAAAAAAAAACGTATCCTGTATGTTAAGCATCCGTTATGCTCAGTTATGTACATTTGGCATCCGTTTTAGCCATTTCCATCTGAGATCCATTATGCAAGCAGGACTTTTTTTCATCTAAAATAACGGATATCAGACGGAGACGGCTAAAACAGATGCCAAATGTGCATAATGGATGCTTGAAATACAGGATCCGTTTTTTTCTTAATTTTTCTGTTCTTCTGACAGAACGCAGTTCTGTCCATACAGAAACCTAGTTCAAGTGTATATGTATATATAATAAATGCATAGCAGACTTGCCTTTTAAAAGGGTTAAACAACCCCCATTTTTATGGGGGGCGCTGCAAGGATATTGAACACTCCAGCTGTTGTGGAACTACAACGCCGAGCATGCTCCATTAATTCTATAGGAGTTCTGAGAACAGCCAAGCAAGTATACATGCTGGGAGTCGTAGTGTCACCCAGCTGGAGTGCTGAACGTTGCTGATCCCTGGCATCTTACTTATACATTGAGCTCAATACACTTAAGCGCCCTCTGGTGGTAACTGCAGATATCCAGCGTTATGAGAAGATCCAGCAGTGGTCGGGTCCATGAAATCAGTGATACTGAGCAGGAATTTACAGTCATGAGCATCACCAGTGGTAATGGAGTAAATCAGTACCCCCTCATTTTATTATGGTAACCTGCGACCACAGCGTTTCCAGTTCAAGATCATTGCACAAGCCCAACCTCTCCATACGGAAACATGGAAGTGATACAGAACTGGCAGTAATGCGATGTGTGGGCGACCGCGTGACACTGCAGAGCCCATGCCTTCATGTCGTGACATAAGGCTCCCTTCTGCTGCAGGAATCACATATACATTTTTTTCTTTCCTATAGATTTATCACGTCCCGTATACAACGCTGACCATGTTTCTTAGCACAGACCAGACAGAGAGGGATTCGGCCACGGCATACCGTAAGTGTGACGGATCAGGGAATATCATGAGACGATTTCTGTGTCCGTTTCTCAGTTTACAGACTAGTGAAGCTGTAAGAATCCACCTCCTGGTAAATCACCAACCTTGCGGTCTCTTATTACCACCGCCATATAGAGTCCCAGGGAGTCTGAGCCTCCTGTATCTGATATGTATACAGTTCTGTAATATATCTAGGAGCTAGGAATACAACAGTGTGTAGGCCCTAAGAGACTGACATTGCCCGGGGGCCGGATTTTTAGATCATCCCGGTTCCAGAGCTGCAGCTCCCATCCCCTCTGGAACGGATGGGAGATGTGACATCTATGTGCACGTGAGTCTCAGCAGCCCCCTGCCATTCATGGACAAGTGCTAAGGCCTTGCAGCGGTATCATGCAAGTATTGTATGTAAGTGACACGTTACAGTCAGTGACTAAGGCTACTTTCACACTAGCGTTTTTGCTGGCTCTGTCATGGATCAGCAAAAACGCTTCCGTTACTCATAATACAACCGTCTGCATCCGTTATGAACCTATCCGGTTGTAGTATCTTTAACATAACCAAGACAGATCTGTCATGGACTCCATTAAAAGTCAATGGGGGACAGATCAGTTTTCTATTGTGTCAGAGAAAATGGATCCTTCCCCATTGACTTGCATTGTGGGTCGTGCCGGATCCGTTTTGCTCCTCATCCCAGGACGGAAAGAAAACCGCAGCATGCTGCTCTCCGGTCTGGGAACGCAATGGAACGGAATGCATTTTGGAGCACTCTGTTCTGTTCAGTTCAGTTTTGTCCCCATTGACAATAAATTGGGACAAGGCATACTGCAGCTCAGTTTCCATTCACTAAGCCATCAATATCTAAAGAGCAGAAAATCCAATTAAAGTGGGTTTCCAGGAATACAGTATTGATGAACTATCCTCAAGATAGGTGATCGATATCTGATCAGTGGGGGGTCAGCTCTCTGAGCGGGACAAGCACTGCAGCCGCCTCGCAGCTCACCAGGCACAGCGCCGTACATTGTATAGTGGCTGTGCTTGGTATTGCAGCTCAGCCCCATATACTTGAATAGGACTGGGGTGCACCAAGGCCCAAGGAAGGGGCCCAAGTGCTCATGGAGTCCAGAGGCTTCTTTGAACAGCTGATCGGCGTAGGTTCTGGGTATGGCTGATCTGGCGGCTCAGTGGTTGGCACTGGTGCCTTACAGAGCTGGGCTCCTGGGTTTAAATCTAACCAAGGAGAACAGTACGCCAAGTGAATGCAGCACGGCCAGCTCCGTCCTCTGTATAGTTTCTGGCACCAGTGGCTGCTGAAAAAAGCTGATCGATGGAGGTGCCAGATATTGAACCTCCACTGATCTGATATTCATGACCTCTTCTGAGGATAGGTTATCAATATCTAGAAGCTGAAATACCCCCTATAATTTATGCTGCATATTTTTACTCATTACTCCGGACATAGTGCCAGAAAGATACCCAAGAAAAGTAATGAACGTATGTAGAGAAAATGATTCAACCATGGACTCCTAACCCCACCAGATGTTCTCCTTTAGGAATGACCATGGAGGTTCTTGGGACTCTCATTGGAGCCGCTCTACAAGGGCAGATAGTGGCGAGCGCTCACACCTCTCATCACTGCCACTATGGGACAGTGAACATTTCCACGAATGCCACCTACTCCCTGGTGAACAGCACCATCTTAGTTCCAGGATCAGCAGACTACCAGCTGCACGCTGTAAGTATGGAGAGAAGGTCTGATTATTATACACAAGGGGCAATGTCTCCTGGACGTTGTAAGCAGTCCTGCTTGTTCTTCTGGTTGTACAGTTCGCAGGCGCCCAGTTCGGTGTGTTTCTTTAGGACTGGACAGACTCTTCTAGAACATTAATGCTGTAATGTGCTTCACTCGGCCCCTGAATGTGCAACGACATAACCATGTTGATAACCAGTCCAGTTACCGACCCTATGAATATAGCCAAATGAAACAAATGTCAGACGAATTTGTGCAAGAAAACTTTTCTCATCACTCGAGACATCTGAAAAGTGACTAGAAATGTGGATGTGGTTTCCAAAGAGATGTAGTTGAGGTGAAATTTATTAAAGGGGATTGTCCCATCTTGGCCAACATGAGAATAAAAGGAAAAGTCAAAGAGGCATTGCAGCATTCTTCAAACTAAGGGCTCATGCACACGGCCGTGGCCCGTATTGTGGTCCGCAATACACAGGCACTGGCTGTGTGCACCCTGTA
The DNA here is from genome assembly GCA_900303285.1 of Rhinella marina. NCBI lineage: Eukaryota > Metazoa > Chordata > Amphibia > Anura > Bufonidae > Rhinella > Rhinella marina. The sequence continues at coordinate 171,721 of ONZH01006970.1, read as the reverse complement.
TCACGGATGCGGATCCATTCACTTGAATGGGTCTGCAATCCGAAAGGTCTGGTGCGGAACGGAGGCACGGAACCCCACGGAAGCACCACAGAGTGCCTCCGCACCACAAAAAAATAGAACATATTGTATTTTTCTGCGGTGCGGACAGATCACGGACCCATTCAAGTTGAATGTGTCTAGATCCGTCTCCGGAATCCCCGCGGATGTTGCCCATGCATTGGGGATAGCAAATTGCAGTCCACAAAGCATGCAACGGCTGTGTGGATGAGGCCTAACTGTGTATGATCTATCTTCAGACTGATACCTCATCTAATATGCAGAGGTTCTTAGCAGACATATTTTTAATCAAAAAGTATCTGGGCCCATCCACCAGCAGCAGCAGCAAGTCTTGGAAAACCCATTTAAGGACGACAGTCAAACCAGACACTCATCTGCAGACTGCTGTTTTAGGGTAATTGCCCTTCCTCAGAGCAGAGAATGGGTTTGGCTGACTGGAGGGTTCTGTTTCTCCTCACGGAGAGCACCTAGTAGGACGAAGAGTCTTATACACCATGCAACACTCCTCTGGGGAAAAAGGTATGCAAATTATCCCTCGTTCCAAAAAAAATGTAAGAATGAAAGCTGTGTCTCTAGCACCACCTGTTGGAAGGCAGGTGCTCTGCACCGATAAGGGGCATTCACCCTGAAACAGCAGTTTGCGGATGAGTGATTTGGCTGTAACTTTGTTTAAAGGGGTTGTCCAGGTTATTTTTATTGGTGACCTATCGCAGCGGTGAGCAGGTGTAATTCCAAGAAGCCGTCCCAAGACTTTCCTTTTAGGATCTAAGAGGTCAGATATTGACTTATAGGACATAGGATATATATACAGTATACAGTGCCTTGCGAAAGTATTCGGCCCCCTGGAACTTTTCAACCTTTTGCCACATTTCAGGCTTCAAACAAAAAGATATAACATTTTAAATTTTTGGTGAAGAATCAACAACAAGTGGGTCACAACTGTGAAGTGGAACGAAATTTATTGGATCATTTAAACTTTTTTTGTAATATTAAAACTGAAAAGTTGGGCGTGCAAAATTATTCGGCCCATTTACTTTCAGTTCAGAAAACTCACTCCAGAAGTTGATTGAGGATCTCTGAATGATCCAATGTTGTCCTAAATGACTGATGAAGAGAAATAGAATCCACCTGTGTGTAATCAAGTCTCCGTATAGATGCACCTGCTCTGTGATAGTCTCAGGGTTCTGCATCATGAAGACCAAGGAACACACCAGGCAGGTCCATGATACTGTTTTGGAGAAGTTTAAAGCCGGATTTGGATACCAAAAGATTTCCCAAGCTTTAAACATCCCAAGGAGCACCGTGCAAGCGATCATATTGAAATGGAAGGAGTATCAGACCACTGCAAATCTACCAAGACCCGGTCGTCCCTCTAAACTTTCATCTCAAACAAGGAGAAGACTGATCAGAGATGCAGCCAAGAGGCCCAGGATCACTCCGGATGAACTGCAGAGATCTACAGCTGAGGTGGGAGAGTCTGTCCATAGGACAACAATCAGTCCAACACTTCACAAATCTGCCCTTTATGGTAGAGTGGCAAGAAGAAAGCCATTTCTCAAAGATATCCATAAAAAGTCTTGTTTACAGTTTGCCACAAGCCACCTGGGAGACACACCAAACATGTGGAAGAAGGTGCTCTGCTCAGATGAAACCAAAATCCAACTTTTTGGAAACAATGCAAAACGATATGTTTGGTGTAAAAGCAACACAGCTCATCCCCCTGAACACACCATCCCCACTGTCAGACATGGTGGTGGCAGCATCATGGTTTGGGCCTGCTTTTCATCAGCAGGGACAGGGAAGATGGTTAAAATTGATGGGAAGATGGATGGAGCCAAATACAGGACCATTCTGGATGAAATCCTGTTGGAGTCTGCAAAAGACCTGAGACTAGGACGGAGATTTATCTTCCAACAAGACAATGATCCCAAACATAAAGCAAAATCTACAATGGAATGGTTCAAAAATAAACGTATCCAGGTCTTAGAATGGACAAGTCAAAGTCCAGATCTGAATCCAATTGAGAATATGTGGAAAGAGCTGAAAACTGCTGTTCACAAACGCTCTCCATCCAACCTCAAAGAGCTCGAGGTGTTTTGCAAGGAAGAATGGGCAAGAATTTCAGTCTCTAGATGTGCAAAACTGATAGACATACCCCAAGAGACCGCAGCTGTAATCGCAGCAAAAGGTGGCGCAACAAAGTATTAATGCAAGGGGGCCGAATAATTTTGCACGCCCCACTTTTCAGTTTTATTATTACAAAAAAAGTTTAAATGATCCAATAAATTTCGTTCCACTTCACAATTGTGACCCACTTGTTGTTGATTCTTCAGCAAAAATGTAAAATGTTATATCTTTTTGTTTGAAGCCTGAAATGTGGCAAAAGGTTGAAAAGTTCCAGGGGGCCGAATACTTTCGCAAGGCACTGTATATATCCCAAATGTATTAAAACAAACAAGTAACTACAAGTGATAAAAGACAAATCTTTAGTATAATACCTTCAAAATCAAATATGATAAAAGTAAAATCATAGAACTAGCACAATGGGGCAAACATCTGGTCAACTAAATGAATATAATGTCTCTCAGATAAATGACTGAACATATAATTACACACAAATTACAAGGTATAATATAGCTAAAAGGGACGCCCAGATGTCGATCTGCAATAAAAGAGAGGCAGCCACAGTGGGGGGTTAAGTAAAAACCTCAAAACTGAAATATGACTGGGATACCACCCACCAGACCCACTGATCCCACGCATTTCACTGTTTAGTCTATCTGGGTGCCATTACATAGTTTGTCCACCAGATGTCACTGTTTTATGTGGATTCATTTTTAGTTTTGTATTTCATTTTAAAAGTACATCTTTTCTCATGTGTAGTTACCCATTTTCTGCATGTTGATGTATAGGATAGATTCCTTCCAACAAGTGGCGCTAGAGGCAGTTTTTTTTTTTTTTTTTTGGAAAGAGAGCTAATTTGCATACCCTTTTCCCAGGGGAGTGTTGTATGGCCTAAAACACGACTGTATGTATTTTGCAGTCCGCAAAACACGGATTCGCAAAAAATACGGATGATGGAACAGCTGGCCCCTAATAGAACAGTCCTGTCCTTATCCATAATGCGGACAATAATAGGACATGTTCCATTTTTTTGCAGAATGGATATATGGACATATGGAAACGGAATGCACACGGAGTAACTACCGTTTTTTTTTGGCGGACTCATTGAAATGAATGATTCCACATATGGTCTGCAAAAAAAACCGGACAGACACAGAACGAAAATACGTTCGTGTGCATGAACCCTAAGAGCTTTCCCCCTACTAGACACTCTCCATATGGAAACCCCCTAGATCAGGGGTCAGCAACCTGTAGCACTTCAGCTGCTGTGAAACTACAACTCCCAGCATGCACACATGCTCAGTTGATCTTTTAACTCCCATAGAAGTGAATGGAGCATGCTGGGAGTTGTAGTTTCTGAACAGCTGGGGTGTCGGAGGTTGCTGATCCCTGCCCTAGGTCATTGTGTGGACTCAGCTGAAAGCAGGACCAGTTAGGTTGTAGCCTCTGAGTGTACAAATATTTTCGTTCATTGACATCAATCATATAGACTGTATCATGTGATGTTCTTTGATTTAATTTTCGTAACATTTATGCCTAGAGGAATGTCTACATGATCTCTGCTGGCGTAATCGGCTGTATATATGTGCTCTGCACGGCTGTCCTGTTTCTAGGAGTCAAAGAGAGAAATGGTGAGACCCCATCTCAAATTTTCATTTGGTGATTGGTTGAATTAAAACATGGCTGATTTCTTTCTAAAACAGCGCCACACCTGTCTGCAGGTTGTGTGTGGTATTGCAGCCCAGCTCCAATCACTTTAATGGCATAGAGCTGCAGTACCAGACACGACCTATGGACAGGTGTGGCACTGTTTCTGGAAGAAAGCAGCCATGTTTCATTACTTGTGTTGTGCAGGTTTATATATTTATACCTACAGTCATGGCCAAAAGTTTTGAGAATGACACAAATATTATATTTTCACATGATCTGCTGCCCTCTGGTTTTCATGTGTGTTTGTCAGATGTTTTTATCACATACAGAAATATAATTGCAATCATATTATGAGTAACAAAAGCTTATATTGACAGGTAGAATGAGTTAATGCAGCAAGTCAATATTTGCAGTGTTGACCCTTCTTCTTCAGGACCTCTGCAATTCTCCCTGGCATGCTCTCAATCAACTTCTGGACCAAATCCTGACTGATAGCAGTCCATTCTTGCACAATCAATGCTTGCATTTTGTCAGAATTTGTAGGTTTTTGTTTGTCCACCCGTCTCTTGATGATTGACCACAAGTTCTCAATGGGATTAAGATCTGGGGAGTTTCCAGGCCATGGACCCAAAATCTCTATGTTTTGTTCCCTGAGCCATTTAGTTATCACCTTTGCTTTATGGCAAGGTGCTCCATCATGCTGGAAAAGGCATTGTTGATCGCCAAACTGCTCTTGGACGGTTGGGAGAAGTTGCTCTCGGAGGACATTCTGGTACCATTCTTTATTCATGGCTGTGTTTTTAGGCAAGACTGTGAGAGAGCCGATTCCCTTGGCTGAGAAGCAACCCCACACATGAATGGTTTCAGGATGCTTTACAGTTGGCATGAGACAAGACTGGTGGTAGCGCTCACCTCGTCTTCTCCGAATAAGCTGTTTTCCAGATGTCCCAAACAATCGAAAAGGGGATTCATCAGAGAAAATGACTTTCCCCCAGTCCTCAGCAGTCCACTCCCTGTACCTTTTGCAGAATATCAGTCTGTCCCTGATGTTTTTTCTGGAGAGAAGTGGCTTCTTTGCTGCCCTCCTTGAGACCAGGCCTTGCTCCAAGAGTCTCCGCCTCACAGTGCGTGCAGATGCACTCACACCTGCCTACTGCCATTCCTGAGCAAGCTCTGCACTGCTGGTAGCCCGATCCCGCAGCTGAAACACTTTTAGGAGACGGTCCTGGCATTTGCTGGTCTTTCTTGGGCGCCCTGGAGCCTTTTTGGCAACAATGGAACCTCTCTCCTTGAAGTTCTTGATGATGCGATAGATTGTTGACTGAGGTGCAAACTTTCTAGCTGCGATACTCTTCTGTTAGGCCATTTTTGTGCAGTGCAATGATGACTGCACGTGTTTCTTTAGAGATAACCATGGTTAACAGAAGAGAAACAATGATGCCAAGCACCAGCCTCCTTTTAAAGTGTCCAGTGGCGTCATTCTTACTTAATCATGATGATCTCCAGCCCTGTCCTCATCAACACCCACACCTGTGTTAATGGAGCAATCACTGAAACGATGTTAGCTGGTCCTTTTAAGGCAGGGCTGCAATGATGTTGAAATGTGTTTTGGGGGATAAAGTTCATTTTCTAGGCAAATATTGACTTTGCAAGTAATTGCTGTTAAGCTGATCACTCTTTATAACATTCTGGAGTATATGCAAATTGCCATTATAAAAACTGAAGCAGTAGACTTTGTAAAAATTAATATTTGTATCATTCTCAAAACTTTTGGCCATGACTGTATGTGTCACACCTCTGTAGGACTGTGTGTCTTCTCATCTGTATCCATACTTTACCTTATAATAATTCCATCTGTTTTCCAGATTCCTATGCCAGGTCTACAGGGAAGATTTTGCCATTTTGTAGCGGTTTCAAAAAATCTATGCGTCACGGGCCGTACTGTTACCTCATAGCCTCGTTCTTCTTTATTTCAGCTGCTGTCCAGGTAAATGGGGCTTTATGGTGTTGAAAACACTCATCTTGAATGGAGATATATTGTATGAAAATTCTGTAGACTTCACTGAAAGAAACTCGTCTGTACACTTATCTGATATAATGTACACTGTGCTCATAGAAACTCGTCTGTACACTTATCTGATATAATGGACACTCTGCTCATAGAAACTCGTCTGTACAGTTATCTGATATAATGGACATTCTGCTCATAAAAACGTGTCTGTACACTTATCTGATATAATGGACACTCTGCTCATAGAAACTCGTCTGTACACTTATCTGATATAATGGACACTCTGCTCATAGAAACGCGTCTGTACACTTATCTGATATAATGGACACTGTGCTCATAGAAACGCGTCTGTACACTTATCTGATATAATGGACACTGTGCTCATAGAAACGCGTCTGTACACTTATCTGATATAATGTACACTCTGCTCATAAAAATGCGTCTGTACACTTATCTGATATAATGGACACTGTGCTCATAGAAACGCGTCTGTACACTTATCTGATATAATGGACACTCTGCTCATAGAAACGCGTCTGTACACTTATCTGATATAATGGACACTGTGCTCATAGAAACGTGTCTGTACACTTATCTGATATAATGGACACTGTGCTCATAGAAACTCGTCTGTACACTTATCTGATATAATGTACACTCTGCTCATAGAAACGCGTCTGTACACTTATCTGATATAATGGACACTCTGCTCATAGAAACTCGTCTGTACACTTATCTGATATAATGGACACTCTGCTCATAGAAACTCGTCTGTACACTTATCTGATATAATGGACACTCTGGTCATAGAAACGCGTCTGTACACTTATCTGATATAATGTACACTCTGCTCATAGAAACGCGTCTGTACACTTATCTTATATAATGGACACTCTGCTCATAGAAACGCGTCTGTACACTTATCTGATATAATGGACACTCTGCTCATAGAAACGCGTCTGTACACTTATCTGATGGACACTCTGCTCATAGAAACGCGTCTGTACACTTATCTTATATAATGGACACTCTGCTCATAGAAACGCGTCTGTACACTTATCTGATATAATGTACACTCTGCTCATAGAAACGCGTCTGTACACTTATCTGATATAATGTACACTGTGCTCATAGAAACGAGTCTGTACACTTATCTGATATAATGGACACTCTGCTCATAGAAACGCGTCTGTACACTTATCTGATATAATGGACACTCTGCTCATAGAAACGAGTCTGTACACTTATCTGATATAATGTACACTCTGCTCATAGAAACGCGTCTGTACACTTATCTGATATAATGGACATTCTGCTCATAGAAACGAGTCTGTACACTTATCTGATATAATGGACACTCTGCTCATAGAAACGAGTCTGTACACTTATCTGATATAATGGACACTCTGCTCATAGAAACGCGTCTGTACACTTATCTGGTATAATGGACACTCTGCTCACGCGTGATGCAAGGGGAACAGGTCACTGCTGCGGCCTGTGATTGGCTGCATCGGTCATGTATGTCCCCGGTGGCAGATGTTGCCCTCAGAACACATGGGGGTGGAACTACCAGTCTGGGAGCCCAACAGACCGAATCCAGCGGTGGGGATCAGGTGAGCATCACCTCCACCCTGGGTCGGGCAGGTCTGGGCCACTCTTTTAGGCTAGGGCTACACGGCGACACCCGTTGCAGTCAGGATCCCTGAGTAGCGGGGGATCCCATAGAGATGAATAGGATCGCCATAGCAGTGCCACGGCGATCCTATTCATTTCTATGGGATCCCCGCTACTCAGGGATCCTGGCTGTGACAACTGTCGCCGTGCAGCCCTAGCCTTAGTGTTGGATAACCCCTTTAGACAAACATTAGGCGCAGACACATTAGTAAAGTTGGGCCTGTCTTCTTCCCACCATGTAGTTTTACAAAGTTTTGGATGGACAGTCTTGTCATAGTGAGCCTTAGGGTCGGTGGATGGCGCTCTGATACATGGACCTCATTCACTTATATATTTTCTCTCTGATCCATCAGCTTCAGCAGAGCAATTTTGTCCTTTTTTGCACACACGCTGCAGGAGACTTACGGGATCACTTCCAGAACTTGGTGCTGACCATCTTGGTGAGTTGTCCTACAAGCTTCCTGTGACTCTTTTAGCTCCTGTCTGACTCATTCATATGACAGTACTAGAGGACTCTGTGGCTTTGTTGCTGTAGTATATTAGTAGTTTAATACGCTATTCGCCTCACACAATGGTTGGTGCATTGAGGGTTTTACCCCATACAAGTGACAACCACTGTGAACAGTATATTGCGGCACCTGAGCAGTTGTCACTACCCATCTCCACATTGTTATCTCAGTAGGAACTGGCAGACAGCAGCCTGATGTACTCTGCTGGGGGACACGTGGGATGTGGGCAGATTATTCAGAACGAATATTGGTAAAAAGACTCCTTCCAGATAATTGGCCTGTATTAATTACTTATTTGTCGTCTGATACTGTACAATAAAATCATTGTCAGCAACATATTGGGGGAGATTTATCAAAATGAATACCAACCAATCAGATTCAACCTTTCATTTTCCAAAGGAGCTCTGAAAAATGAAAGGTGGAGTCTGATTGGTTGCTGTGGACAACTAAGCCAGTTCTACTATACACCATTTTTAATAAATCTTTCCCATTGTGCTACTGGCAAACAATCCTATGGGGATGAACAATCGTAGTTAAGATTGTTCATCCCCATAGAGATGGGATGATTGCTGGTTGTAAATGCAGATAATGTGCAGGCAATGATCGGGAACAAACGTTCATAAGAAATTCATTCCCAATCACTGCCAATGTAATATGACCCGAATAAATGGGTCCTTAGGTCTTACCTGCCAGATCCTATTGTTGATGTACAATTTTAGATGGCTAGACGTGAAATAGAAAGATAGATAGATAGATATGAAATATAGTTATAGATAGACAGATAGATAGATATGAGATGGATAGATAGATGGATAGATAGATCTAATATATAAAGCTGAGTGTATGTATGTGTGTATGTATGTCCGCTAAAGGAATCCGCACCGTCACAGCTACAATCACGAAATTTGGCACACAGGTACATCAGGTGCCCGGGAAGGTTTTAGAACGGGTCTCAGCTCTCCAGGACGTACCGTTCCTGAGATATTCCCAAAAAATGCATTAGCCAATAGAAGCCTGGTCATATAAACCTTTATAAGCCAATAGAAGCTCATATGCAGTTAGTCTCCATACACACCAGGTTTCCATAACAACCCAGCCAGTTCACTGCTGTAGGTCTGCTTTAAAGGGGCAGAGCGCTGTGGATGACACTGTTAAAGGAGTATTCCGGTTACCATAAATATACCTTACGTTTTAGACTAATTCATCATCAATCATTACCTCATATAATGTAAATTTCACATATTTACCGTTCAGTAGTAATAAAAGATGTTTTCTTCCACTGCTACCCACTGTGTTTCCTCCTAAATTACTATGGCATCGACCTGTAATTCAGGCCACCCTCAAAAGAAGGACTTAAAAGCCCCACCCCCAGGTCCCACTAAGTCACGCCACCGACTCAGTCAGGCCACACCCCTTCCACTCCGCATCTGACGGGGATTGAAAAAACAAAGGTAAAAATCAACTTCTGTCAGCTGCAGGGGAAGGAGGAGGGTGACTTTCTCCCTGCAGCTCATACTCAGTCTGCACAGTGCTGCTGTCTGAGAGTGAGCTGTTCAAAAGGACATCCCTGTGTCCATCCAGTCCCTGCGCATAACAGAGGACAGGGAGTCTGAAAACCAGACTGTCCACCCTCCCCCCAACGTGAAGCCATGCCACCGGTCCCCATGAAGCCACACCCCTTGGTTCCGTGACGACACGGAGGAGAAGCTGTCTGAGCGCGAGCTACTGAAAGGGTGGACATCCCTGCGTCTGTCTAGGCCCTGCCCCGGACGGTGGACATGGAGTCTGAAAGCCAGACTGTCCAGCCTAAAACCGGACCTCTAGCCAGGCTGATGTTAGGGTGGCCAGATGTCCGGCATTAGGCTGGACAGTCCAGTTTTCTGGCTCCCTGTTTTCCGTCCGGCGTAGTGCCTGGGCGGACGCAGGGATGTCCACCCTTTCAGTAGCTCACGCTCAGACATCTTCTCCTCCGTGTCTTCATGGAGCCAGGGGGCGTGGCCTCATGTTTAGTGGTGTGGCTTCAGGGGAACCGGGGGGGCACTGCTTCACGTTTGGGGGAATAGCCAGTGAGGTCCGGCTTTCTGGGGTGAAGACAGTGGCCACCCTAGCTGTTGTGGAGGTCACAGTTAAAGGGGAGGGCGCTGTGGATGTTTCTGTTAAGGGGCGGGCTGCTGTGGAGGTCACTCTTAAAGGGACGGGCACTGTAGAGGTCACTCTCGATATCTTTTAACGACACACACACAAACATTAAATGAAATAGATTAAATATACCCGGGTGAAGCCGGGTCCTTCAGCTAGTATGAAATATAGTTATAGACAGATAGAGGGAGAAAAAAAGTGATAGATAGTAAAAGTTAGAATAATGATATGTTTTTATTTTTTCCAGATTTCCGCGGTCTTGAGCATCCCATTCTGGCAGTGGTTCCTACAAAGATTTGGCAAGAAAACAGCAGCTTTTGGAATTTCTGTAAGAACGTTACTGCAGGACGTGGAACTTTATAAATTATAATAATAAAATATCTGCTGGATATAGAAGCCACATACTAAGCACACACAGATCTGGCAGGTGCAACCCTAAGAAGGCTCGTCTTACCCAGATAAACCCATTTCTGTATGCCGTGTCAGGGTGTATGGATATAATAGAGGGGAGTCCTCGACTCAAGACCCCCTCTATGTGCCGGAGGGTAGAGGGGTCATTGTATGCTTCTGTGACATCCTCTCGGAGGGGTGTGAAGACTTGTTCATTCTCAGTACTGAGATATTTTTGTTTTGCAGTGCATGATCCCATTTGCCATCCTGCTGGTGACCATCCCCAATGTGATTGTAGGCTATGTGGTAGCGGTGTCATCAGGATTCAGCATTGCGGCATCTTTGCTCCTGCCATGGTTTGTACAGATTAACCTGCAACATAACTCAACAATTGAGACATACATTTTAGTATTTACACAAGTTTTGGCAACTTTCAGGTTGATCCAGTAGAAAGGCTAGAAAAGTATTAAATATAAAAAAAGTCATTTCTCACCTCCCCCGTTGCTGCTGTTCCAGTGCTGCTCAGGTCCCCTGTTCTCCTCTTCCTGGTCCCAGCTTGACACACAGGAAATGCCAGGAAATCAGCCAATGATTGGCAATAACGGTAAACTGTAAACTGCCTCAGTGAGTGATTAGATTATTTTGTGCTGGAGAAGGAAGTGGAAGGCAGTGGTGGGGGATCAATGGGAGGTGAGTAATGATTCCTATTTTTTTTTTAAATTATTTATTTATTTTATGGATCATTTTTTAAATCTTTCCAAACCTCTTTAACCCCTTCAAAATTAAGCCTATTTTTTTTTTCCTCTCACATTCCAAGAGCCATTACTTTTTTAATTTTCCGTTCACAGGACAAGTTATATTTTTTTAATGGTACCATTGAAGTTACCATGTTTTGTATTGGAAAACAAAAATAAATTCTTTGTGGGGTAAACTTGAAAAAACCCACAACTTTTTGGGTTTTGATATTACAGCATTCACTGTGCGCTAAAAATGGCATGACCTCCTTATTCTGCGGTTCAATACGATCATATCAATACCAGAGTTGTATAGTTTTTATTTTATTACTTAAAAAAATTTTTTTGCATCACCATTTTCCATAACTTTTTATTATTTCCTTCCACAAAGCTGCATAAGGGCTTGTTTTTTGCGGAACAAACTTTACTTTTCATTGGTACCCTTTTTGTGGTATGTACGAATTTTTGATCACTGTTATTTAATTTTTTGGGGGGGACAAGGTGACTAAAAAAAATGGCGAATCATGTGTTTTTGATTTTTTTCCATTACGGCATACACCGCGCATAAAAATTATTTTTGTATTTTAATAGTTCAGACATTTTCGGATGCAACGATACCTGTTATGTTTATTTTTTTATTACTGTATTTTTCGCTTTATAAGACGCACTTTTCTCCCCCCAAAAGTAGGGGGCACGCACTATGACCTGACGCTGCACGCATTCAGGTGACAGTGCAGCGCCGGTCTTAGAAGCCAGAGGAGCGCCGGACCCAGAGCAGAGCCGCGGCACAGGACAGGTAAGAGAGGTTTTTATTTAATTGTTATGGGGCTGGGTGGGCTGATCTCAGGTCTGATGGGGGCATATTCATTTAATATGGGGGCTTATGGGCTGATCTGAGGTCTGATGGGGATAGAGGGGGCTGATATGGGGGCTTATGGGCTGATCTGAGGTCTGATGGGGATAGAGGGGGGCTGATATGGGGGTTGATCTGAGGTCTGATGGGGGCATATTCATTTAATATGGGGGCTTATGGGCTGATCTGAGGTCTGATGGGGATAGAGGGGGCTGATCTGAGGTCTGATGGGGGCACATTTGTCTAATATGGGGGCCTATGGGCTGATCTGAGGTCTGATGGGGATAGAGGGGGCTCATCTGAGGTCTGATGGGGGCACACTTGTCTAATATGGGGGCTGATGGGCTGATCTGAGGTCTGATGGGGGTAGAGGGGGCTGATATGGGGGCTGATCTGAGGTCTCATGAGGCAGAGTGGGCTGATATAGGGGCACAGTGGGTTGATATGGGGGCTGATCTGAGGTCTGATGGGGGCACAGTGGGCTGATCTGAGGTCTGATGGGGGTGTGACATGGAGGGCTTATGGGGTTCTGACATGGAGGGCTGATGTGATGTCCTGAAATTTATGGGGGGTTTGATATGAGGTGTGATGAAAAATAATTTTTTCTTATTTTCCTACTCTAAAATCTGGGGTGCATCTTATCATCAGGTGCCTCTTATAAAGCGAAAAATACGGTATTTATTTTGGGATATAAAATTGGGAAAAGGGAGTGATTGAGGTTTCCTTCACACTCACGTTAAGTTTGTCCAGCAGGCTGTTCCAACAGGGGAACAGCCTACAGGATCCGTACTAACGTTTGCTTACTAACCACGCTGTATTTTTTTGTCCAGCCGCCTCTCGGCATGTTTGCCGTCCTGCAGCTGGATCTCCGGCCGGTCCCCATTTTAGTGAATGGTGCCGGGGCGGACTTCCAGCAGCACACGTGTGCAAACGTTAGCACAGATCCGGCCAGACACACTTAACATCTAGTGTGAAAGTAGCCTTAAACTTTTAATATTTGTATGTTGTTTTTTTTTTTTTTTTTTTACGTAATAACATTTAGCCCCCTTAGGTGGCTAGACCATGGGATGTTTTGAACCCTTGTCCCATTCATCATAATAGAGATTTATTATGGTGAATGGGATTCTACCTTTCTGCCTGCTGAGCTGTGCTTCGTGCACACTTTAGCAGGCAGATTAACATGAAATGTCTGTGAAGCTTCAGCCGGCCCCAGGCTGTCATGGTAACTGATCAGAGCTGCAGCCGTATGCCTAACCTTACAGATGTGGGGATCGCTTTTGAACGCAACATCTGAAGGGTTAAATGACCGGGTTTGGCGTCATTGCTGTTTCCCGTAATTGTGGCTGGGTGCCTGCTGTATTATACAGCCAGCACCTGCCATGTATGGCTCAGTGCAGCAGCAGGCTCCATACAGTCCGTTACACATTATAACATGCGTGAAAGGGTTAAGCATTAAAGGGGCAGTCCAGATTTTTTTTAAATTCACCTCCACCCAGTGTTACCTATGAAGAAATCTATACTCCGTTTTGACTCTGTGGCTCCCAGGCTGTCTCGGAATTCTGGTCCCCATCTGTCATCTTCCGCACCAATGGGGTCACATGCACCACTGCAGGCTCTGACTGGCCTCAGCAGTGACATGTCCCTGAGTGGCTTGGGGACGTGTCACAAGTGGCTGAAGCAGCGCATGGGACTCATCCATGTGGAGTCTTGACATTCAGACAGGGACTGGGAGTACAGTGACGACAACCAAGGAGACAGAATGGAGTAGCAGGAAGCAAAAATTCCTGCACAACCTTGCACTGTTAATAGCATTTTACAGTTACTATCTAGAAAAAATCTACATGTCACTTTGAGTAACTTTATAAATACTTTACATATATAGATGTAGCAGGGCTGAATGAACCTCGGTGTCAAGTCCCATGCAGGATTGCCAACCTAAAGTTTTTATTTTTTCTGGACAATTTATTAAAAATATCAATGACAGCCAACGTTTCCTATGGACATGTTGGAAAACTATAATGAATTTTAAAGATTATAAGGGGCCGTTCATCAGACAGATGCTGACCAGTGAGTGTTCCGCAATTTGCGGAACACACAGCCCGACACCCCATTCAAAATGCCTATTCTTGTCCGCTAATACAGACAAGAATAGGACATGTTCTATTTTTTTTCTGCGGAGCCGCAGCTGCCCGCTCTCATTGAAGTGAATGGGGCCTAAGTAATACATGTCTATTGGTCAGATACTAATACTGAACACATTGCCAGCATTTACTGTGAGCTCTAAAATGCTGAGAATTACAATTAAAGTGACCTGCTCAAGTACCACCAGCCTCAAAAAAAAAAAAAAAAATCATGGACACTGGAAAAAAGTCCTCTATTTTTTTGAACTGGTGCCATGTCTTCATGGTTCAGATGCATTGTCTCATTGCTCTAATTGCACTGTCTTAGCTGATAAGATTGTCCCTGCTGTCTCCTCATGGGTGGGCTCTGATGTTATCAGCTCCTCCCGGTGCATGGAGGCAGCCATCTTCTTGTAGGCTACATGTTCTTTTCAACCCTGGCAAAAAATTGGTTTTTCACCTACTGCTTTGTGCATAATTACCAGATTTAAGCAGTGAATAAACTTTATCTGGATTCTTCATACATGGCTGAGCAGTGGAGCTGAACATTGTCTGATAGATAATCAGGAGGGATTAGCACTGTCACTGCAGACAAGCACAGCCATACTGTCTCATGAACCGTCCACGTGCTGCCTGGTTATTGGGTCAGAACACTTGGGTACATCTCGATAACTTTCTAAGTACAACCATAAGCAGCAAACCAGTGCATTATCATGATGTGGCACGATTATCTTGTCTGATCTCTTCAGGTCCATGCTTCCTGATGTAGTGGATAATTTCCGTCAAATGAATCCTCGTGTGAACGGACTGGAGGCCATTTTCTACTCCTCATATGTCTTCTTTACCAAGCTGTCTGCGGGGATCGCATTAGGAATTTCTACCATGAGCCTTCAGTAAGTGATAATTGATTCATCAGGCTGCTGACATTTATTTCGGAGACATGTATGGGTCATTTGGAACTTCAGGGACAACGAGACTCTAGTTCTACAAGACTGGTGGCAAGATGTAGGTGGAATCTTCCACCATCTATTTCTCTTTGTCGACAACTGAGTCAAAAATCATGGACAAGCGAATATTTTTAGGCCTTTATATAGGCTATGCCTCGAAAAGTAATCAAGTCAGTCATAAGTACTTCAGCGTACATGACCCCTTAATCAGCCCCTAAATTATTAAAACAGACTCAAAAATTAAGACTGACCTCAGACCACAACGATTACAGGATTAGAAAAATATGGCTGCTTCCAACAGCACCACACTTGGCCATTGAAGTGAATGGGGCTGAGCTGCCATACCCCAGAACTAAGAGTGTATCCAGCATAGGGATCGGGAGAATTGTGCAAATTCACTGACAGTTGGCACCCTAGGCCACTTGGAAGTCTTTCACGACCTCGACACTTTGTGCATATCCCATGGCTGCTTCCTCCAATGCCAGCCATGCACGTCATGTCCCTAAAGACGAATATGTCACCACAGTTTACTATTATTGGATGACTTGTGATGGGACACCACATACTCTCTGGAGCAACAGAGAGCAGGCGACTATATTGTAGTGTTCCCTTTTAAAGGCTATGGAAACCTTAAGAAATAAAAAAAAGTTGCATCAGGTTTCTTTCTGCAAATTTCATTCCTTCATTTTCAAGCCCATGATATTCACAACCTGCTCCATAGATTAGTCTTTTTTCATGTGGATGTGTCTAGATATGAGTGTCTAGGATATTTATGCCTTCCCTTGCCATCTGACTTGTGTGTGCTTTCCTCTTTACCTACAGCTGTGTGAGCTGCCATCATTGCATTATCTCCTCCTTCTACGTGTACAAGCTTCTGCTGCTATCTCTAAGGACGCATGCACATGAACGTGTGCCGACCGTATCTGTTTTGGTACCTACAAACAGCGGGTCCGTGAGCGCACTTTATCACAGATGCGAACCCATTCACTTATATGGGTCTGCAATCCGGAAGATACGGAGCGGAAGGCCACAGAAGCATTATGGAGAGCTTCCTTGGCATTTCGGTCAGTACCTCCGCACCGCAAAAAAATAGAACCTGCACTGTTTTTTTGCGGCGCGGACGGATCGCTGACCTATTCAAGTTGAATGGGTCTGCATCCACCAGCGCAGGCCACATGGATGGTGCTGTGCATTGCACGGCACGCGTGGAACACATTCGTGTGCATGAGCCCTAACACAGACAGAAGAAAGGGGAGAGAAGAGAGAGCACGAATCTGATAGATTTGTCAGATTCAGCAGCCCCAGCAGCTAGGTGAAGGACTTACATACACTCTGCATAAGCAAAATTATACGAAAAATTTGTATTGAAGACTATGGGAAAGTTGCTTAGTTTTGCATGTAGGAGGAAAATAAACAATTACAAATTGTAGTTCAAAGTTGTCCGTAGTCTTGAAGTTCAGCTTCCCATGTGTGATACCATATACCGTTGACTGTGATGTTTTGGATCCTTTAGATACTGACTAGATTTGTTAATAGATTTGCAGGTTACAGCAGTGGAGCTTGCAGGCAGTCCTATCATGTGGTGCTAACGTTCCAGCTCCTCATTGGTGCGGTCCCAGCAGCCCTCATTATCCTAGGACTTATCATCCTCATCTTTTATCCAATTACGGAAGACACAAGGAAGGAGACAGAGCTTATACTCAATAACATAAGGTAAAAGGCTGAAGTGTTAGGGGATTTTAAGGGGAGATTATTAAGACTGCAGTTTCTAGTCTTACCACCAATCAGCAGTTGAGAAGGCACCGATGCTCGCAGTAGCTTTTCCTAGGCTGAGTGACGTTACGTTCATTGGTCACATAGCTTAGGCGCGGCTCAGCCCCACAGAAGTGAATGGTGCTAAGCTGAGATACCAAGCACAGCCACTATACAATATACGGCTCTGTGCTTGGTTTGCAGAGGGAAGGCCGTGGCGCTACTGCGAGGATTAGTGCCTTCTCAGATGATCGGTGGGGGACCCAGGTGTTGGACCCTCATGCTCTGGATAGGTGATCAGTATCTGATTGGTGGGAGTCCAGCACCCAAGGACCCCATCGATCAGCTGTTTGAGAAGGCAGCAGCCCTCCTGTGAGTACTGCAGCCTTCTCTGTGCTTTTCCTAGGCCAGAGACATCACGTTCATCGATCAGGTGGCCTAGTAGTGCCGCTGCCTTCTGAAACAGTTGATCAGCGGGGGTCCCAGGTGTTGGACCCACACAGATCAGATACTGATGACCTAGACAGAGGATAGGCCCCACCTACTTATGTTGGCCCTGCCTTCTGTCAGTTTGGACCCGCCTACAACATGGGTCCACTTTTAGGTTTGTTTTTTCCAGGTCCATTTTAAGTTTCCAGTCCACCCCTGAATTGGCTTTTTTTTTATAGCACTTGTTAATCATCTCACGTACAACAGTCATGGAAGGATCGCAGGATGGTGACAAAGTCACAGCTTCAACATTGCAAAAACTCTGTCCAGAAATGATTTTCTGTGATGGTCATTTTTTTTTTTATCACGGAGAAACAATGAGGTTGTACATTGATGTCTGTAACAAGGAGAGAACAAGGCATCTTGTCAAATGACAGCCGCCTCCTTGTTTGTGGTTGCCATCATTTTAGTGTCCATCTCTGTAGGCTTTTAATGCCTGACCTGTATCTGCCGGTAGAAGGCCTGTCATTTTGTGATGTAAAATAGTCTCTTTTAATATTTTCCCAGGTTGCAGACCCGACGCTCAACCCTTATCGTCATCTAAACCGAATGTCCATCTCTGGAGGGACGAGCCTACAGCACAGGAACATCTACCATGTAAAACCTTCAACTCCATCTGTTCCATCAGTGGAGTAACCAGAGTATGGAAACCATCAGCAGCAGCCGGTCGCTATCATTATCCTCCTGACCCAGTCGGAGGCCAGCATAAGAACCGTGAAGAGAACCTTTAGAGTAGCAATGCATTGTATCTTCCTATTGACAATGTAACATTATATTCTTCCCATAATGGGGGCAGATATTTTTATCACAGGCACAAAGCTGTTATTTCTTCTATGTTCAGTAATTATATTATAATGTGTGGGTTTCCTCCCACACTCCAAAGACACATTGATAGGGAACACAAATTGGAAGCCCCATTGGGGACAGCAAGCAATGATAGTGTCTATAAAGCGCTGTGGAATATGTTGGCGCTATAAAAGTGAGTAAATAAAACGTACTCCAGCAGTAAACGAAGTTTGATCTTTGTTTATTTCATAATTAGTTACTGCGGCTAGTGTGACGTTTCGGCCATGTGGCCTTCTTCAGAATTATGCCGCTTGCAGATAGGAAGTTGAGATAAAGCGCTGTAGAATGGGCACACACAGTTGTGCGTGTACAGCCCATTTTCCATAGTAAATACATCTAATGGAACCATTATGCCCCTTTCACACGAGCGGGAGACTCGCATGTCTCCCGCAACGCATCTACAGGGCTGGACTCGGCACGGACAGGGATCGCAGAGCATTATATGCGATCCCAGTCAGTGCCGGAGTCCAGCCCTGTAGATGCGTTGCGGGAGACATGCGAGTCTCCCGCTCGTGTGAAAGGGGCATTAGAGTTTGCCCCCTCAGTTTTTTGAAATAATAAATGGACTCTCTATCTGTGGTTGCCATGTGTTCTCCTGGGTTTGGAGACAGTTTTGCTACCTAGGATTGTGCATGAAACATATTCTACAGTTTGTAAACCAGCACCTGGATCTGAATACTTTTGTAATTGCATGTAATTAAAAAATATATTATAACTACTGAGTTATTCAATGAAATCTATCTGTATAGCGCCATCTGCTGTTTGCTCTTTGTCCGATTTCTCTGTCCTGCTCACTGAGATGGATGCACATGCTCAGTTCCATCCTACAACTGCCACCAGCTGCACCAGAAAGGACACTCTAAGCCAGTAATGGCTAATCTCCGGCACTCCAGCTGTGGTGAACTATGACTCCCAGCATGCTCCATTCATTTCTGTGGAGTTCTGAGAACAGCCAAGCAAGTGTACATCTTGGAAGTTGTAGTTTTATCACAGTTGGAGTGCCGGAGGTTAGCCATCACAGTCCTAAGCTGATAGCGTGATATAAATCTAGCAGAACAATTGGAATAATGAATGGGGAGATCTCTGGATCCATGTGAGGTACAGGGCTGGTTCTAAATTATGTATGATTTTCATTTTTTTACATTAATCATAAGATAACCCCTTTAAGATTCTGATTATAGGCATCTGCATGGAGTTTGTGTGTTCTCCCTGTGTTTCCCCTGGATGTTCCGGTTTCTTCATACAATCCAAATTCTAGATTGTGAGGCCCATTGTGGACAGGAACTGAAGTAAGTGAAGGCGATCAAGTTCTAGAAAGACGTAGTTTGAGTGATATCTGCAACAAATTTACATGGTTGTCCATTTAGCAGAGTTTTTTTTTTTATAACATCCCAAATTATGTTGGAAGCTATGTATTTATCATAATGTCCATGGTAAATGTCTCTACAGTTACAGCCTGTAATATAACGGGTTAGCTCTGAGCCAGCGTGGATCTGTCATACGGGAGCGTCTGTCTGATAATATGCTGCACTGCTGGGACTAACAGGCTGCACCCCCTCATTAGTGGTGTTAAAGAGGACCTTTCACCACCCCTGACATGTCTGTTAATAGCTTCATGCATTCCCCACGTACTAACAATTCTGCAGCATCTATTCTTATGTCTCTATGTTGTGCCATTCCTTTATTATTTGCACTAGAAGTTATGAATGAATTGCTATTTGCCTTCAGTAAGAGAACAGAGGGGAGGTAACAAGTAGGGGGTGTGTCCCTGCACAGACTGACTCTAGCCAATCAGTGCTGCCATGTTCAGACTGTGCAGGTACACACCCCCAACTTGTTTCCTCCCCTCTGTTCCCTTACTGAAGACAAATAACAATTAATTCATAACTTCTAGTGCAAATAATACAGGAATGGCACAACATACAGACATAAGAATAGATGCTCCAGAATTGTTATTACATGGGGAATGCATGAAGCTATTAAAACAGGCATGTCAGGAGAGGTGACAGGTCCTCTTTAACGCGCCCCTGTACGGAGAGAGAAGCGCTCATATACAGTGCTGTATCTTCTGAGTGCAGGAGATGGAATTGAGATGGGTCCATAGACTTTCTATCCGCGCTTCTTAAGACAGGCTCAGTAGAGAGTGCTCTGTGCGTGCACTTCTCTCTCCTCATTCAAGCCATCGGACCCCATGATTAAAACCTTTTTTTTATGTCAATATGGCACATCAAAAGTACAGGAATACTTTAAATTTCACTCATCATTGTAATCAGTGGAAGTGGCCATTTTATCAGTGGAACCAGCTTTTGTGTATACTATGGCGTCACTAAGGTAGGGGCCAAAAATCAATGTCTGAAATAAACCTACCAGACCATGACTATAAAAAACTATAAGTTAATAAAAAGTACAGTTATGTAAAAAGTAGTACCAAGCATTCTCTTACCGGTAGCTTTATTACTGATTTATGAGCTCCGTTTCAGTCTAGCCAAGTGCCAAGTGACCTCCCCACTAAAACCCAATGGCATCTCATGTGTGGACTGGAAGTCAGCCCCTCTGTGCATTCTTATGAGACTTTTGAGTTCCATGGTCTCTAAAGACAGCTAATCCCTGCTGAGCAACAGATCTCTACAGATCTGGTGATGGCCTGTACGGACAATATTGTTACCTTGGAGAACCTATTAAAAAAGTAATTGTCATTTCATTTTTTTTTCCATAAATTAATAGTACAGGTAAATATAAGAAACTTTGTAATATATCTTATCAGAGAAAGATGCATTATTGTCCTTTTACCAGGCTCCTCTTCACTAACTCTCAATTCACTGCTCAGAGATGGGCTGCCTGCTCACTGAAGGATCAGATCATATAGAAAATAATGTAGACTGGAGAAGGAGAAAGGATGGCTGCTGGAGACAGGCACAGACACACTTACCCATTTTTGTTTTTTAAGTGATTTACTGACTTATAAACTTACCTCCCCACAATCCAGTGGTGTCTGTCTCTCCACCCAGCAGCCAAAGCACTGGTCCGTGCTATAGAGCTGGAGATGATCAGAAGCAGAATGGGCAGCTGTCGATTGGCCTTTCCAGAGGAGCCAGGAGAAGGTGTGTGCGACAATCTCACGACCATTCCCACAAGGCTGCCATGCTGACCAGTCAAGCTGTGGCTGGTCAACAGTCAGAGACTTGGGACACCAAGCTATATTCCTTATGTACACACACAACAGCCTCTGAAAAAGCACCTGAAATGACAGCTATACTTTAAAGGAAATGTGTCACCAAAATTTCATCTGCCTGTTAAAACCAGATAGTAACACATCTCCTTTTTCTCTAATCAGTTTTTACTTTGGGATTGCAGATTTTTTTTTAATTCTATTTCCTGAACATGATTATGGGGGCGGGCATCTTGCCTGAGCTGTTTTTTACAGCATTTAGAAAGCATTAAGAAAATTGCTTTACGGCAGCCTCATGGTCCATAGACACAATGGTCTGGAGTGGACCTCAGTGACTTCTATGGGAGAGTTTTCTGAGCATGTTCTGTGACCTGTGCAGAGGTCATTGTACAAGGAAGGAATAGATAAGCTCTGACAATCACCTATTGAGAATGGTGGATCATGTCTTATCTGTACACAGAGGTGATATCATTATAGGCAGGATTAAAATGACAGATAAGCAGATAACTGTTGTAATTAACCCTACTGGCCAGTGCAAAAACTGCAGAATTTTATGTTTTTTTTTAACTATAGATAATGACATGGAAAATAAAAAATAACCATCAAAAATCCTTTCAATCTATGTTAAACATAAAAAGGTGATTTAAACTATAGGTCATTTTCTTATGACACATTCCGTTTTAAACAAGCCCAAGATAAGGCAAAGTAACCTCTGGGTGTGGGCATACTATACACACTGTAAATAAAAAATAAAATAAAAAAAATAGAGGAAAAAAGTAGATAAAAAAACTTTTTTTTATTGAAGGTGCCAAATAATACATACAAGCACATTTATGCCGTTATAGAAATGAAAGCTCGTTTTTAAATGTTCATCAACATTTGAAATATTCCCTTGTAAATAGTACAGTAGCGTATAAAAATAACCAAATGTATTCTCTTCTGTATGGCAATGCATTTAGTTGTCAGCATACTGTATACAATCTGTATTATGACCATTTAACCATTGCAGATGAAAACAGGTCTCGTTCTCAGTGAACTGGTATTTTTTTTTATTTTTTATAAAATTTTTGGAAACGATATTGCATTAGTGCTTAGGGGGAGAATTACTGTTCTTTTCTATACATGGATTTTTTTTTTATGATACGCAAAACAATCCATCATACAAAAACAAGATCCATGCTAAATGTTACAGTGCCTGACTTGACATAAATCATAATCCTAGCTCCTAGATCTGTAGGTCCTTAGACATAGGACTATCAGTTCTGGATCCAATATCAGCATTCACATTGGGCCTGGTGTGGATGTAATTTCGATAGGACAAGTGGAGATAATCGTCTCAGCTCTGCTGATGCTTATCTCTGGAAGAACTAAAGAAGACTGGAATAGAAAACTCCATTCTATTGGATCCTTGATGCTAAGGATCTACCAACACTATCTAGTGAGAGGACATGTTGAGGTCGGGTTAGTAAAGCTTCCTTCGTACTGCTCACACTTTATTTTCACAGTAGGAGACCCGCTGCCCACCAGAAAATGTCATTCATTTACATACTCACGCATTTCAGGATAATGTGCTGATATCAAAAGTCAGTTACTTATGAAACATTCATCAGTACTTATACATTACAAGAAAATACAGGGCCCAAGATGCTTTTCCCACTTTTAGAGAAAAAACCACCATACAAACCTGCTCAGTAAAGCAGACTAGAATACAGAATGACAAATATATTTTGGTATTTATAAATACATCTAGTAAATAAATAATAAGAATAAAATGCATATGTCATGGAAGGGCTATTATGCAGTTACTATGTTATTATGCCTTAAAGGGGATCTCCAGTCCTGTTTGTATTGGAGAGCAACATTTAAATTGAGTTTTTGAGTTATTTAGGCTACTTTCACACTAGCGATAGCCTTTTCCAGCAGGCTGTTCAGATGGGGGAACAGCCTGCCGGATCCGTGCTACTGCAAGTCCACCTTGCTGACAGAAGTCCGCTCCGGCACCATTCACTATAAGGCCTCGTCCACATTTCCGTTTTTCACTGATGTGTGCTGTCCGCATTTTTCACGGACAGCACACGTACCCATTGATTTAAATGTATCTGTTCACATTTCAGCATTTTTCTACTGAGCGTGGGTCAGTAAAAAAATCACTGAGACATGCACTACTTTGATACGTGATGCGGACCAAGCATGCCCATTGAAGTCTATGGGTCCGTGAAAATCACTGACATACATCCGTGTTGTGTCCGTTTTTCTCTGATGACTAATAGGAGCTTCTTTGGAAATTATTTTTCAGCTGAGCAACGTCAGTGAATTATGGATGCCACACGGATAGTAAAAACGGACACACGGACCAACCACGGATCCTTCACGGACAGCTTCACGGATGAAACACGTACGCTTTTTTTTTCATGGATGTGTCACGGACACGGAAATGTGGACGAGGCCTAATGGGGGTGGGCCGGAGGTCCAGCCGCAGCACGGCAAACATGCTGAGAGGTGGCGGAATAAAACTACAGCACACTGCGGTTTTTGTCCAGCCACCTTTCAGCATGTTTGCCATGCTGTGGCCAGACCTCAGGCCCGCCTCCATTATAGCGAATGGGTCTGGAGCGGATTCTGTCATCAAGGTGGACTTGCAGTAGCACGGATCCGGCAGACTGTTCCCCCATCTGAAGCTGCCGGAAAAAGCTGCCTCTAGTGTGAAAGTACCCTAATATTGATGGCCTATCTTCACCTGCTGATCAGCTGTTTAAAGAGGCAGCGGTGCTACATTGAGCGTCGTGGCCTCCTCGCTCCTCACCAAGCATAGTGCCGTACATTGTATAGTGGCTGTGCTTGGTATTGAAGCTCAGCCTCATTTACTTCAATGGGACTGAGCTTAGGACATGTGACATCACTGGCCTAGGAAGAGGCTGTGGTGGTTACTGAAGCACCGCAGCATTATACAGCTGATCAGCGGGGGAAGGGTCTCCACCCATTACATACTGATGACCTAGCCTAAGGAGACGTCATCAGTGGAAAACAGTTTAAGGGGGTTTTTTGGTCGTTACAAATATTGAAAAAAAGACTTCACATGGTGTAAAATAATAAAACGTGTCATACTTAGGCTACTTTCACATTAGCGTTTTTAAATTCCCGTATTGAGTTCCGTTATAGGGGCTCAATACCGGAAAAAAACGCTTCAGTTTTGTCCCCATTCATTGTCAATGGGGACAAAACTGAACTGAAGACAACGGAGGCTCCTAAATGCATTCCGTTCCGTCTTCAGACCGGAGAACAAACCGCAGCATGCTGCGGTTTGCTCTCCGGTCCAGGCATCCGCACCAAGACGGATCCGGAATGACCCCCAATGCAAGTCAATGGGGACGGATCCATTTGGTGTGACACACCAGTAATCCGGATCTGTCCTCCATTGATTTCCAATGGGGGGTCATTCCAGATCCGTCTTACATACATAGATACAGACATACATACATACATACTCACATACTCCAGGGACGCCGGCAGCATGTCCTTACGCGCCTCCTGCGCGCAGCTATGACGTTTCCCCACTGCGCCCAGCAGAGGGCGCTGTGGGGAATCGTCATCGCTGCGCGCAGGAGGCGCGTGAAGACATTCTGCCGGCGTCCCTGGAGTATGTGAGTATGTATGTATGTATGTATGTCTGTATGTTTGTATGATGTCTGTGTCTTGTTTCAATGTGTGTCATGTGTGGGGCCGGAGCTCTGCTCCGGCTCCACACATGTATAGCGTTAGCACGGATCCGTTGGCACCCTTTAGGTGCCGGATCCGTGCTAACGCTAGTGTGAAAGTAGCCTTACCAATCCCCCACCACTCGTTCCAACACTTCATGGACCCCCACAGACATGTAGGAAATGACCACTCAGCTAATCACTGACAGAAACAGGTCACCACTGACCTTCTGAGTGTTCATTTCTTGTGAGAAGACGCAGCCGGGGACCGTGAAGCATTGTAATGGGAGCGCCAGAGGAATAATGAGAGGAGTATGACTTGTATTATTATTTTACACCATGCTGAGCCTTTATTTTCCAAATATTCAAAACAGTCCATCTTCCACTATGGAGCAGAATATGAGTGTGCACCCACTCCATTTCTACTTTGCACCAGAATCTTTTTCACACATGTGCAGTGGGGCAAAATCAGCAGTGCGAGGTCACAACAGGCATCTGTCGCCATAGCTTCTCACATTACTATTCAAATACTGTAAAATGCCAGGAGAGAATGTGTTTTTTTTTTTAGCATAGTGACAATGACATGGGCCTCCTTTAGCAAATATGGCCTTATTTGCATGCAAATGAGCCTTTAGGAGCAACAGGGGTATTGCTGTTGCACCTAGAAGCTCTGCAACTGTTGCACTTTCAGCACAACGGGCGCCATAACCGTCAGGTTTTTGCTGTTTTACACAGCAGAGGCCAAAGGCTGTCTGCAGTTGGATGAAATGCTGATTGCGGACATATACTCCTCAGATATCGAGGTGAAATGTGACCACGGCATCTGGGAGTGCTAAAACCGAGAGCCTCTAGGTGTACCAGCAGTGCCCCTATTGCTCCTTAAAGGCTATGTACACCTTTGGAGTCAATTTTTTTATGATTGCATTTAACTTATTTTTGGCTAGAAATCATATTTTCAATTGGTCTTTATTAAAAATATTGAGCTGTTCAGTCACAAAGGGTTAACTGTTTGTCTAGCTGAGTGACTGGTACTTTCACTTTGTTGAATTACCCTTATCTGTAAACTACTGAGAGGTCATAAACACTTAAAGCCACATTCTTATCAGTAAGGTAAGGATTGAGCTTTAATGAGTGTTTAAAAGGTCAGAAAGAAGAGATAAGGAGTCTGTCTGCTCCTCAGATGACAGAATTGAAAAAAAATCACAGGCAGCTAGTACAGCTTCTCAGCTCTGTACACAAAAAAGGATTCCATATTGTTAATAAAGACCAATTGAAAAAGTGTATTTTTAGGTCAAAATAAGTACAATGCAATAATAAAAAAAATTGCCCCCAAAAGTGTACATAGCCTTTAAGGCTTATTTGCATAAATTAAAATAGGGTTGAGCGAATTGGATTTGGATCGCTGTATCTGAACCAGATTCCTTTTTTTAATTTAATAATATGGGTTTCGTCCTACTGTAAAATGTATGACCTCTTTGGAGGTCTTTCTTAAAGGGGTTATCTTTAAGGGGTCTTAAAGATCTTTAAGGGGTTTCTTAAAGGGGTTATCCCATGAATAATGTAAAAAATAAAAATCAGACATCATATAGTCCATGACTACCTCTTTCTAACAAAGCTAGAACCAGCCCTGTACCTCACATGGGTCTAGAGATCTCCACATTCATTGCTCTGCTAGATTTATATCAAGATGACAGCTCAGGGAGTGTCTTTTCCACTGCAGCTCAGGGGGCGTGTCTAATCTCTCCCTATCACAACTCAGGGGGCGTGTCTCAGCTCTCCCTATCACAGCTCAGGGGGCGTGTCTCAGCTCTCCCTATCACAGCTTAGGAGCCAGCTGAAGGATGAAACTGAGCATGTGTGGCCTTCTCAGTGAGCAGGTCAAAGAGATAAGAAATTAAGTGGTGCTATACAGATACATTTTACTGAATAACTCAGTAACTATCTAAAATTTTTAATGACACGTAATTACAAAAGTATTCAGATCCAGGTGCTGGTTTGAAAACTGTGGAATATTTTTCGTGGGACAACCCCTTTAAGTTTCTGCAAATATCGTGAGACTTACTTCGTCTCGCTTCTATTAGATGTCAGTTAGTTTATTTGCATAAATTACTATATCAAAATACTAAGCTGAACTCGGCTTTGTGCCTCATTATTTTAAAAGCAATCTGAACCAGATTCGCTCAACCCTATATTAAAACATAATATTTCTCAGCAATGCGGGCACATATGAAGTTGGGACCAACACAGATGTCTTCAGCTGCCAAGTGCACATGTAACAGGTCAGCCAGTGTCATAGGTACAAAACTGCTGACAGATGGGCTTTAAGAAATAATTAGTTACTTTGGGCAACAATTGCAGATTTTCTATTACGCAGTTTACAAATCATTATGTCCTGTTCTCTACCTGAAGATTCAGTTTAAGGCTTTCTATAAAGTTCACTCCTATAATACTGTGTCACAGATTACTGCTTCCTTATGCAATTTTTGTGATTTATAATAAATTAAAAACAATTGCAAATAATGACCATATCAATCGAGATACATAAAGATATAAGTGACTGCAACATGTACATGTGCACAGAATAAATAAAACGGTTTACAATACACTTCATTATGTATAGTGCTGGCATATGGGTGGATGGTGTAAAAACGGTGGTGACGTACAGATGTGTAGAAAGCAGTAACATCCATGTCAGTTTCTTCAAGAACTATACATTGATCTAGAGACTGTGCAGGCCTTTTTTTTGCATGTGTTTAGATCAGGTAAATCTGATAAAGTCACTAAAAGAGGTTGAAGATATAAACATGCATAGGTTTTGACACATATTAAGTATTCAGTTAGTCTGACCGATAAAGACTGAGTTCGCTTAGTGTAACAAAAATGAAGATGCGTACCATGCAAGCACCTAAACATTACCTGTAGAAATTGGAATGCATTATATAAGTGTACGTCCATTGATTCCAGTGTGCACTATTGTAATATTATTAGTCATTTCGACTGTAATCCTTGATGCCATCCGTCTTTATAGTCTTGGCCGCTGACGTCTTCTTGTTATACGTATTTTTCTTTTTATACCTCTGTGGCTATATCCACGTAAGTTCATGGATTTAAAAGCTTCTTGTTACAAAAGTTTTGACTTTTAGGGTGATTTTGCGACGTCTTTGAGACTATTCGAGGCCGAATGTACTTGTTTCCTCTACGGCTGTTAACAGTTTCTCGTACAGCATAGAAAATGAAGGATATGGCGGAAGATCAAGGCGATTAAAACACGTATGGGCTCTGCAAAAAGAAGAAGAAAGAGTAAGACCCATCAGTTTATTGTCTTCAGACTCTGATACTTTATAATAAATTGTTATGGGTGTAATCGTCATCCGAATCTGAAATGATCGCGTCCTGAACTGTAAGTGAGGATCACTTCAAGTAAAGCAATTTATTTAACCCTTTCATGACCGGGCCCAAAAAAGGCCTCAATATCCAGGCAACTTTTTGTAATTTTGTGCATGTGGTGGTTTAGTGACCGTAGCTTTTTTTATTTGTTTGACAATCAAAATAATTTTTGCGATTTTTTTTTTTTTTTTTTTTTTTTTTTTTTTTTTTTTTTTTACTTCACACTTTTGAATTTTTTTTTTAGAGTTTTTCCCACCCTTTTTTAGGTTTAATTTGGAGGAAAACCGCTAATTATTATTAAAAAGTAGTTTTTTGTAATTATAGCTTTTTATTTCTTAAATATTACAGATGATACAAAAGTTAATTATTGCAATGGGTTCCCTATTTTGTGATGATCATTTTCATATACAACATGTATAGATTTGAGAGGCGACTGTGGTGACAGTTTCTTTTAGCGACTGCATAATTATTATTATTTTTTTTACATTTTTATTTGTATTTTTTTATTTTTTTTACTTATATTTTCATTTAGTTTTGGTACATAATATGTGCCCCAGGAGGTCATTAAAAGACCTCTGGAGTACACTGACTTTTTTTTCTCACACTGTAACTGGGGCATCCACAGGAGCTCCAGTTACAGGAGAAAACACAGGCAGAGCTGATCAGGGTGTCCTTAGATCCTGCAGCTCTGCTCCTGCTCCAGACACCCCCGGCGGTCATGTGACCGCTAGGGACTAACAGAGGAAGCGGTCTGTCTTCTCCTCAGTCCCCACTGTGTCTGTTAGCCGGGACCCGACCTGCTCCTGCTAAACTGCAGGAGCTTTAATCTCAGCGCTGATTGCAGGGATTAGAGTGCTGCCTGCACATGTATATACGTGCTATCTGCGCAGGGCATGTGCAGATAGGACGTACCGTATATACCCAGTGGGCAGTCGGGAAGTGGTTAAGGAGGATGTCTCAGTGTCCCTGTTAGCAAAAGGGCTAATCTGTATGAAAAAGTAGGAGCTAGGATCTGGTTACAAGAATACTTTAGAGAAGTAAAGGTTGTCCAAGACCTCTGGCTGTTTTTTGGCTGCTCGACTGCTTCAGGTTGGGACCAGTTGACCTCACTTGGAGCATCAGGGAGAACCAATTTCTCTTAAATTGGGTGGATGCCCACCAATATACCTGCTTGAACTTGGTATGGGAGGCAGGCCCCTGGATCGCTCTCCCACAATGTCTTTCTGTCAAGTTTGGAACAAGATGAAGTAATTTTACAATATCACAGGATGCAGAAGTTTTATCCCGCTAAGGTATAATGCTAGATTACCCGAGGTGTATAGATTAAAGGACGTGTATGAAGGGGGCATAGTTTGAAGCTTTGAGCTGCTTCAGCAGCCTCATGGCTTTTTGTTTCAGTATCTGCATTTCCACCAGGTATAGAAGGTGCAGGAGAACACAGTGGACCTATCTATAGGACTCTATGACTGCTCTAGGCAGTACAATTCTGCTTATATTCAGACTCTGTGGACAACTTTTAACCTCTCATCTACAAAAATATCCTCTTCTTATAAAAGCTATGCAGGTAGCCGATGCCCTCTTCCTGACGAGCAGTGGTCAGGGGTTTTGGAACTGGTCATGGAGATGTCATTATGCAAGTCTCATTGATTGTCTCAGCACTTTTTTGTTGTACCTTGTCTATAAAATGCTATCGGTTCTGCAAAGAATAGGCCTAAGGCAGGGATGCTCAACCTGCGGCCCTACAGCTGTTGTAAAACTACAACTCCCATCATGCCCTGCTGTAGGCTGATAGCTGTAGGATGTCCGGGCATGCTGGGAGTTGTAGTTTTGCAACAGCTGGTGGGTCGCATGTTGGGCATCCCTGGCCAAAGGGGTTGACCTTGCCCCCCCCAAGTGTCCTAGATGTGAGAAGGAAGGGGCGCATATAATGCACATGATGAGGGAGTGTCGTCTTTTGGAGCCCTATTGGACGGATGCAATGCAGCTTATTTTTTGGGTCATGGGGATTTTGGGTAGAATGTTGCACCAGGGCCACACGGTCATTGCCTTGCATTGGTTGCAGACCAATCCCTCAATTTCAACAGAATATATAGCCAAAATATAGAACTTTATTAGGCTGAAGAGGTCCATGGCTTGACACTCCTCTGTCTACACACCTGTGGCGAACGCTCTTTGGTGGTGTTTTTAAGTGAAGTATGGCTGCATTTTGTAATAGGTAATATTTATCATTTCATCCTGAAATTATCATCTTTTTTGTCAAACTGAAAACTAAGAACCTGAACCATAAGGATATTCTTCATCTCTTCCCCTGTACACCTACTGTCTGACTTCATATCGCCTAATGTACCCTTTGCTGTAAAACCGGGGAGACCATGGAGGGATACCAGGTTGTTAGTGGTTGTGTAAGTATGTTATAAATAAAAAAATAAAAAAAAACGGGATAACAATAATTATATGCCAAATCTGTGTTGATTACCTGGGAAGAGCGGTTATTTTCCCCCATTTTTCCACACAGAATCGCCGGGGCCCATTGCTGCCTCTGAGAGATGCAAAGCCTTCGTATGGAATACTGGAAGTACCAGTTACAAACTGCCAAAAAGTAAGAAAGAATTAGAAATCTGTAATAACAAAGCCTCCTGCAAATACAATAGATAAATCAATAAACAGGATATACGAATAATATCAGTATAATAATAAAAAGTGGAGGCAAAGACCTGATATCAGGCTTTTCTGTGACGTTATCATTAGATGTCAGAGCTGTTATAAGGTTACTGGATGGCGATATGCATTCTCTGCACTGGAGCACATACATATAGAAAGGGATGGTTATCCAACTTCGTGGTAGATGTGTTATGGGGTCTGTCACTGGGAAATTCATTGGTAAACCAGGTACACTGTCTTGTAGGTCTATCTCAGCTGAATGTAGCAATCTGTTACTTTATTCTGGATAAAAAAACACTTTTAATCCATATGCAAATGAGCAGTTAAGTGCACTGAGGGCGGGCCCAAGCCTCTATGTGCACCCTGGCTCCTCCTGCTTTCTCCGACAGCCCCTGCCTCTTGATTGGCAGGGCCAGGCTTCTGCTTAGTCATCTCGCCTGGCCATGTCCATCAAGAGAAAACAGGAGGAACAAGGGTGCACATAGAGGCTTGGGCCCACCCTCAGTGCATTTAACTTCTCATTTACATATGGATTAAAAGTACCTTTGCTCTAGAATAAAGTAACGGATCACTAAAAATAAGGTATAATCACCTTCAGCTGAGCTAGACATACAAGGCAGTTTTCTGGGATTACTATGGCATATTCATGTATGTACCCACTGATGCTTTTTTTCAGTTTTGACCCTCCTGGCCCATTTTCACAATGTAAACTAAACACTCTGGTTGTTTCCATTCTGTATGTAGCACCTCCTATTGCTGTATCCAACCAGAGGTGGGACCCACACCTATCTGACATTCGTGGCATATCCTAGCAATATGCCACCAATGTCCCAGATGATAGAACATGCTGACACTTTTGGCTTTAAGTCTACATTTGTGCAGGCCTTCATTAAAATGTGGCAACAACAAACTTTTTTGGTGCATCTTGAGCACCTTCTACACACAGTACATACGATCGTGTTCACCTTCTTTTTACTCAACACTGTAGCTTACTACACAGCAGTAAACCTTCACTTTCCACCTTCCATACTTACCAACATTTCAGTTGGTAAATTGGGGCATATACGCCCCGCCCCCCAGGAACACCCTCAAACCCACCAGGAAACACCCACTTATGTTAGCCCTGCCCATTTTCAGCCTGAGACAGAGCTAATTTGCCAGGACTGTCTCTGAAAATCAGGAGCAGTCATGGCAAATTCGGGACAGTTGGCAACGATGCACCTACCTGTAACAGTCGCAGGCGTTGCTCATTATTAAATCTTTCAACAGCCGCCCAGAACCACCGAATAACAATGTGATTGTCATGGTAACCTAAGGGCAATAAAGAGGTAACACGTCAACTTCATTAACCGCAATTACACCAATGTGGCATTTTTTAATTTATTGTAAGACGGTGAGTGGCTACCTATTGACATTTTGGCCTTTGCTATATAAAAAATTTGAAATGTGCCATCTATAAAACCCCCCTTCCACCAAAATACAAAAAATATGACTGTTATATTTTATTTAAGTGCATTAATAGGAATCCTCAAAGGTAATGTTAGTCTTGGCATTGCTCACTTTGAATAATAACCTGCAAGGCAGACACATCTTAGATTCTCGCTAGCCCATAGGCAGGGGTGGAACTACCTCTGTCACGGTTGTAGCGGCTACTACGGGCTTGACTAATGATTACTGTGTTTTCTGTGTACTAGGCAGGCGAGGCCCAGCGTTTAGTGGATGACAGACGAAAAAAGCAAGACTCGTCCGGCTGCAGTCTACGTCCTTCATTATTACTGCAGCCATGGAAAGCTTTATGTGCTCCATTCA
Source organism: Rhinella marina (assembly GCA_900303285.1). NCBI lineage: Eukaryota > Metazoa > Chordata > Amphibia > Anura > Bufonidae > Rhinella > Rhinella marina. The sequence continues at coordinate 138,705 of ONZH01006970.1, read as the reverse complement.
TTGGGGGAACCAGGCTAGGTGAGTATTCCTTTTTTTTTTTATTTTATTAATAACACTACAGGGGCTTCACTACTATAAGGGGGTCATTAAGGAAGAATTCTACTTTGGGCACAAGGGGCTATAATTATTGAGTGGGGGCACTAAGGGGGAATTCCACTCTGTAGGGGCACAAGGGTGCATTACTACTGTGAAGGGGACACTAAGGGGGAATACAGGGTCCAGGCTGCATACTGTAAGGTAAGCACTTGACTCCTTCTCCTGTTGAGTGCTGGTAGGGGGTTATATGGCAAGTCTTGACTAGCTGTAAGAAGGCGGTTGTGGGTAAGTTGCTCGGGATGGGGAGCGCATTCAAAAATTTGCTATGGGGCCCAGTGTTTTCTACTTATAGTCATACACATAGGTTACTTTTTATATCGTTCCCTCTTCATGGACAAGTTGTGATGCTAAATTTATATTAGAAAATTGCTATTAGAAAATTTCCTGACAATCTTCAACAAACCAAAGCTTCGCATTGAATGTGAAATTATGGTGGATACATCACTGAAGGTTCCTTTACCTCCTCTGTATTCTGTGTTGTTTCTCCAATCACCCAAATCAATCTCTGCTGTTCCCGCTATAACTAGCTCAAGTTCCCTTGCATCAAAAACTGATACTAGGCGAGCGTCTACCACCTGCAAAAATCAAGGAAATGAAAGACATTCTGAGGCCTCCTACAACATTTTACTGTTTATATTTTGTCTATTTTAACAATAGAAAGAAACTTGAATAAGTCAAAAGCAATTTACACACTGCATTGCACAAACATTGTGTAACGGGGCTGTCTTACACTGCTGGCATTTCAACGAGTCTGCCTCTTCACTCTGACCAGCCCCAGAGTCTTTATTCGTACCATTTTATAGTACATGCCCCTTTTTGATCTTTTTTTAATTACATTTTTTGGGAGTGGAGAGTTAACCACAAAGCGACAATTTTGGCACTGGGATTTTGGCACAGACATGATAAATAACATTATATAGTATTTTTATATTTTGGACATTTTCAGAAGTGGCATACCAATTATGTTTATTTTTTTACTTTCTCTCTCTCTATATATCTATATGTCAAGGGCTATATGAAGGGTTCAATGACCAGGATCAAGATCACATCCAATCCTGGAAGCTGCAGGTAGCTAGCAGCCATGACACATGCAACTGAACAGGAAGACACAGGAGCAGATCCAGGTGAAGCGTGAGTGGAGGGTCCCACAGCCAAAGTTAGGTGGTTATGTAAAAACAACCCAAATCACAGAATTGGCGGTGCACTGGTGGGGTAAGTAGTGGTCAAATGATCTTACTTCCACAGGTTGTCTGCAAGCTAGCATTTAGTGATAGCCCTGGAAACCCCTTTTAAAAAGAGTTGACTGCAATGTACTCGTGAGAGATGCAGGTGCTTGGCTGACACAGGAAATGAGCTGCTGCCCGCCCACAGAAACAGAGAGACAAATCTCCAGAGAGGTGAGTAAAAAAAAAAGGGTGAAAATTACACCAGCAGCACTTTTTTTGAGTTTCTAATCCGCTTTATTAAATGCCGATATAGAGACAACATCTTTTCTTTAATGCCAAATATTAAAATAAATAAACTTACCTCATAAAATCCACGCACAAGGCTTTCTGTCTGCTGTACAACTCCCCTTTCAATTCTCCATTTTACCATTTTTTCAATGTATTCCTTTTTATTCTTCTCAGTCACTGTTATGTTAGCTCCCCCTGGTTTGAGCTCACGTTCTGTAATCTTAAAAAATATATATATTTTTATCCTGTATTGTCAATCCTCAGGCATATTGCATAAGGCTGTATGCAGATTAGTTGTGCATAATATAGAGAATCTTTCCACCGAATTGCACAGAGAAGAAAGGAAGGCAGTCGGCCATAGCTAAGGACTAATTACAGAGTTCCCAAAACCAAGGGGCTACATACTGTGCCTGGCGTTTCAGCTGAAAGGTGGATCCTATAAACTTGTAAGTTAAAATGTTTTAGCAGTGGCAGCCATTTTATTGTAGACTAGCATAAATTTGCTCTGTGTATTTTCACATATATTCCCAAAATGCTGCTAACGTATATACTGTAAATTACACTGTTCTATACTGAGTAGTCACCAATTCATTTCCATATAGTAATACACAATTCAGTGCAACGTTTTCTTTTTTTATGCTTCTTCAGCTATTATACATTTTGCCGTATACTGTGTCATTTTTTTTATATTTACACGATATGTACAATATAATTGCTTATTCAGTTATTATACATTTTGACGTACAGTGGGGAAAAAAAGTATTTAGTTAGCCACCAATTGTGCAAGTTCTCCCACTTAAAAAGATGAGAGAGGACTGTAATTGACATCATAGGTAGACCTCAACTATGAGAGACAAAAAAAGAAAACAAATCCAGAAAATCACATTGTCTGATTTTTAAAGAATTTATTTGCAAATTATGGTGGAAAATAAGTATTTGGTCACCTACAAACCAGCAAGATTTCCGGCTCTCACAGACCTGTAACTTCTTCTTTAAGAGGCTCCTCTGTCCTCCACTCATTACCTGTAGTAATGGCACCTGTTTGAACTTGTTATCGGTATAAAAGACACCTGTCCACAACCTCAAACAGTCACACTCCAAACTCCACTATGGTGAAGACCAAAGAGCTGTCGAAGGACACCAGAAACAAAATTGTAAACCTGCACCGGGCTGGGAAGACTGAATCTGCAATAGGCAAGCAGCTTGGTGTGAAGAAATCAACTGTGGGAGCAATAATTAGAAAATAGAAGGCATACAAGACCACTGATAATCTCCCTCCATCAGGGGCTCCACACAAGATCTCACCCCGTGGGGTCAAAATGATCACAAGAACTGTGAGCAAAAAACCCAGAACCACACGGGGGGACCTAGTGAATGACCTGCAGAAAGCTGGGACCAACGTCACAAAGGCTTCCGTCAGTAACACACTACGCCGCCAGTGACTCAGATCCTGCAGTACCAGACGTGTCCCCTCTGCTTAAGCCAGTACATATCCGGGCCCGTCTGAAGTTTGCTAGAGAGCATTTGGATGTTCCAGAAGAGTATTGGGAGAATGTCATATGGTCAGATGAAACCAAAGTAGAACTGTTTGGCAGAAACACAACTCGTCGTGTTTGGAGGAGAGTGAATGCTGAGTTGCATCCAAAGAACACCATACCTACTGTGAAGCATGGGGGTGGCAACATTATGCTTTGGGGCTGTTTCTCTGCAAAGGGACCAGGACGACTGATCCGTGTACATGAAAGAATGAATGGGGCCATGTATCGTGAGATTTTGAGTGTAAACCTTCTTCTATCAGCAAGGACATTGAAGATGAAACGTGGCTGGGTCTTTCAGCATGACAATGATCCCAAGCACACCGCCAGGGCAACGAAGGAGTGGCTACGTAAGAAGCATTTCAAGGTTCTGGAGTGGCCTAGCCAGTCTCCAGATCTCAACCCCATAGAAAACCTTTGGAGGGAGTTGAAAGTCCGTGTTGCCCAGCGACAGCCCCAAAACATCACTGCTCTAGAGGAGATCTGCATGGAGGAATGGGCCAACATACCAGCAACAGTGTGTGCCAACCTTGTGAAGACTTACAGAAAACGTTTTACCTCTGTCATTGCCAACAAAGGATATATAACAAAGTATTGAGATGAACTTTTGTTATTGACCAAATACTTATTTTCCACCATAATTTGCAAATAAATTCTTTAAAAATCAGACAATGTGATTTTCTGGATTTGTTTTCTCATTTTGTCTCTCATAGTTGAGGTCTACCTATCATGTCAATTACAGGCCGACCTCATCTTTTTAAGTGGGAGAACTTGCACAATTGGTGGCTGACTAAATACTTTTTCCCCCCACTGTATACTGTGTCATTTTTTTATATTTAAATGATATATACAATATATTATGCTTGTGGCTTATAGGAATTTCCTTACCTGACCAAACACTTCTTCATTGACAGTGAACGTTAGATCTAGAATATCATGGATATCATTATCTTTCATCCACTGTAGACTCTGATGGAACTCTTCATCCAGATACTCCAAGTCACTCAGGTCACAAAGTCTGCAAATATATAAAGTACAGGCAAATGAATATACAGACCAACCGTATTGTACTCTATTGTATTGTATGAGGGAACCAACAGATTTTTATTTTATTTTTATTGCATATAATCCGTATACACACAGGAAATAAAAAAAATAGATTGAGATTCCTCACTGGCTGATTCCTTTTAAGGGCTACGTGAAAGGATAATGACACAATGGTAAGATTTTAAAACTACTTAGTTCTCCTTCTCAGGCATCTTTTAAGACTGTATCTGAAGATTCACATATTTATACCATAGTACATAGGAATAATGCAGGGCAGATGAGACAAGTGATGTAAAGTAGATCAATATGAGGGGAGGAGGCAGTTGTAGCAGTAAATTGTTGTAGCAATTATAGATGAGGAGTGTGAAAGTTTTATTGTCCTGTAATAGATATTGATTCCATGAAGGCGATAAACCCCCCCCTGGGGGGGGGCACATTCTTTAAGAGATGTAGAAGGACATAAATCCATGAGACACAGTCATTCCTGATCTATGTGTGTCATAGGTTGTCTTGAGCTTGTATTCCCAGATTCTTCTGTCCTTCTGAGATTTGAAGTTACCTTATAATATCAAGGCTTTCATGTCTGTGATGTTGTGGTCATGGCTGCAAATGTGTTCCTGTACGGTCAAATCTTTCCTTTCTTCTTTTATTGTATGGTCATGAGAGTTCATTCTTAAGCTTATCAATTGCTGATCAGAGGGTGTTCGACACCCTGTATCCTCATCGATCAGCTGTTTGAGAATAGCTCCAGTGTCGGAAGCAGACAACTCCTCCAACTCCGTCTACTTTCTCCAGGAGCAGTGCTGTAATGACGAGTTCAGTCCACTACCTTAGGATAGGCCATCACTTAATGAAAGGAGGACAACCCACTTAAAGAGAACCTGTCACTAGATTTTTGGCCGCTTACCCACCACTATGCCATTATATACTGCTGTGGAACAACTTTGTAAATGTGCCCTCATCAAAACTGCCCATAGGATCCTTATTTCGCAGTGAAGCACATGCACTGAATGGCACATTCCACATGGAAACATTTCTTTGCAGTCAAACAATGCAGCAAATATACCATAGTACAATATAGTTTATAGTGAACTTACATTCGAAGAAGGGCCTTGTAAAATGGACGCGTGAAAAAGGCATCTAACAAGTACTGATGTATGAGAGCTAAACCCAGGATACGACCACTGAATCTAAACCTGGAACAAAAATATATTTTAGGAGTTATTATAAACACAAAACATACCTAAATGTAGCAAATGCATGTATTGTAATTACCTGTCATAGAGTAAGCTAGTGCTAAAACCTACCAATTAGAACAAGATTGCTGACATTGCAAGATAAGGTTTTTATGTAGCCAATAATAAGTTTATGAATGTTTTATTTCAGAACCATTTGCAGATTTTGGAACTCTTATCTATCTAGTGTTTGTTTACTTGTCCACTAGCAACAATTATACAGTAGTTAAGGCAAACGTCCCATACAGAATATAGAAATAAGGCAATATAACTACTGGATATATCATTATAATATAGCTATATTAATCTATAATCTTTAACTACTAATCTTTAACCTATCTATCTATACTATATCTGTCTATCTATCTATATACCGTATTTTTCGCTTTATAAGACACACCCGATGATAAGACGCACCCCAGATTTTAGAGTAGGAAAATAAGAAAAAAATATTTTTCATCACACCTCATATGAGACCCCCCCATAAATTTCAGGACATCACATCAGACCCCCATATCAGCCCTCCATGTCAGACCCCCATCAGACCTCTGATCAGCCCTTTCAGACCCCCATCAGACCTCAGATCGGCCCACTCAGCCCCATAAGAATAAAATAAAAAACCTCTCTCACCTCACCTGTGCTTCGGCTCCGCTCTAGGTCCGGCGCTCCTCTGTCTTCTCCTGCCGGCGCTGCACTGCCATCTGACTGCGTGCAGCGCAGGAGGGTGAGTATGTTTCCCTGCTCCAGGCACCTAATACATACTAGTGAGCGCTCACTAGTATTCGCTTTATAAGACGCCCGGCCATTTTCCCCCTACTTTTGGGGGGGAAAAAGTGCGTCTTATAAAGCGAAAAATATGGTATCTATCTATCTATCTATCTATCTATCTATCTATCTATCTATCTATCTATCTATCTATCTCACTATATTAAAGGAGTTGTCTCATCTAAAACATTGATGGCTTATCACTAGGATATGACATTAATGTCAGGTGGGTGTAGATCCCACCTCCGGGACCATCTCCTATCTCCAGAACACGCCCCTGAAGTGAAGGAGAACACAACACACAAGCGTGGCCACCCTCCATTCACCGCTATGGGAGTACAGAGAATAACAGAGTGCAGTCTCATTGCAGTGAATGGAGAGGTGGTCGTGCATGTACACTGTGGTCTCTTTCGCTTTGGGGGCCCCATTATGGATATACAGTGAAGGAAATAAGTATTTGATCCCTCACTGATTTTGTTAGTTTTCCCACTGTCAAAGATATGAACAGTCTATATTTTTAGGGTAGGTTAATTTTAACAGTGAGAGATAGAATATCCAAAAATAAATCCAGAAAATCACCTTGTCTAAATTATATATATTTATTTGCATTTTTCACAGAGAAATAAGTATTTGATCCCCTGCCAACCATTAAGAGTTCTGGCTCCTCCAGACCAGCTAGATACTCCTAATCATGGTCACCTATATAAAAGACTTCTGTCCACAGACTCAAGTAATCAGTCAGACTCTAACCTCTACAACATGGGCAAGACCAAAGAGCGTTCTACGGATGTCAGGGACAAGATCATAGACCTGCACAAGGCTGGAATGGGCTACAAAACCATAAGTAAGACTCTGGGTGAGAAGGAAAGAACTGTTGGTGCAATAGTAAGAAAATGGAAGACATACAAAATGACTGTCAATCGACATCGATCTGGGGCTCCATGCAAAATCTCACCTCGTGGGATATCCTTGATCATGAAGAAGGTGAGAGATCAGCCTAAAACTACATGGGGGGAACTTGTTAATGATCTCAAGGCAGCTGGGACCACAGTCACCAAGAAAACCATTGGTAACACATTACTCCGTAATGGATTAAAATCCTGCAGCGCCCGCAAGGTCCCCCTGCTCAAGAAGGCACATGTGCAGGCCCGTCTGAAGTTTGCAAATGAACACCTGGATGATTCTGAGAGTGATTGGGAGAAGGTGCTGCGGTCAGATGAGCTCTTTGGCATTAACTCATCTCGCAGTGTTTGGAGGAAGAGGAATGCTGCCTATGACCCAAAGAACACCGTCCCCACTGTCATGCATGGAGGTGGAAACATTATGTTTTAGGGGTGTTTCTCTGCTAAGGGCACAGGACTACTTCACCGCATCAATGGGAGAATGGATGGAGCCATGTACCGTAAAATCCTGAGTGACAACCTCCTTCACTCCACCAGGACATTAAAAATGGGTCGTGGATGGGTCTTTCAGAACGACAATGACCCAAAGCATACAGCCAAGGCAACAAAGGAGTGGCTCAAAAAGAAGCACATTAAGGTCATGGAGTGGCCTAGCCAGTCTCCAGACCTTAATCCCATAGAAAACTTATGGAGGGAGCTGAAGATCAGAGTTGCCAAGTGACAGCCTTGAAATCTTAATGATTTAGAGATGATCTGCAGAGGAGCCGACCAAAATCCCTTCTGACATGTGCGCAAACCTCATCATCAACTACAAAAAACGTCTGCCTGCTGTGCTTGACAACAAGGGTTTTGCCACCAAGTATTAAGTCTTGTTTGCCAGAGGGATCAAACACTTATTTATCTGTGCAAAATGCTAATAAATATATATCATTTCGACAATGTGATTTTCTGGATTTATTTTTGGGATATTCTATCTCTAACTGTTAAAATTAACCTACCCTAAAAATTATAGGCTGTTCATGTCTTTGACAGTGGGCAAACTTACAAAATCAGCGAGGGATCAAATACTTATTTCCTTCACTGTAGGAGTGGGTCCTAGAGATGGCACCCGCACCTATCTGACACTGATGGCATATCCTAGCGACAATGAGATGAGAATACCCCTTTAGACTCTTAGTAACCAGCCTGTTTTGGGCCTGAGAGATTTTTTTCATTGTTGGATTCCAAGAGCTATAACTTTTTTATTTTTCCATCTATGTAGCTGTATGAGGACTTGTTTTTGGGGGGCCATATTGTAGTTTTTAATGGCACCATTTTGGGGTGCACATAATTTCCTGATTAACGTTTATTAACTCTTTCTAGGGAGATAGGAAAATAAAACAGCAATAACGCCACTTAGTATTAATTTTGCAGCATTCATCTTTTTGGCATAAATAACATGATAACTCTATTCTCTAGGTCATGATGATTAAAGCAATAAACAATAAATGTAGTTTTTTTTTAACGTTCTACTACTTTTGCACAATAAAAACCTTTGTAAAAAAATAAAATTAAAAAAAATATATATATCTATTTTTGCCTCTCCGCAGCCCAGGACCCATAACTTTTTAATTTTTCTTTCTATATAGTGTGAGGGCTGGACAACTTGTACCTTTTATACTTATTATTTTGGTGTACATAAAACGTTTTGATTGCTTTTTATTTATTAATTTTTGTACCGAATAAACAAAAAACAGCAATTTTGACATTGATTTTTTTTTTTTTTACAGTGTTCATTGTATGGGATAAATTACACAATAATTATGTAGTGTGTATTGTTACAGAGGAGGCAATACCAAATATGTGGAGGGGATTTTATTTTTGCTATTTTTTTCCCATTGAGAAGCTTTTTTTTCCCAAAGATAAAAAGGTAGATTTTTTTACACGGACATTTAACATGCAATTTTCTGATCCCTCCCACAATACACTGTACTGCTTAGCAGTACTTTGTATTATACTGTCAGTGCTATACTGACAGACTCCAGCAGGTGCGTGTCAATGTGGTGCAGCCTCCTAGGCATACCCTACAGGCAGGTCTGGGGCCTTTATTAGGCTGAGGCTGCCATGCACAGACATCTGTGAATGAGATTGCAGGGGTGCCAATGGGAGACAGAGGGAGCTCCCTAGGAATTTAAATTGCCTTCTATGCCATTAGAGAGTGAGCCCCTGCTCTTCATCGAACAGGAGATCCATGTAGTGCTTAGACTAGGCCACCGTAAAAAGGCATACGGGTGGTCACTAAGTGGCTAAAGGAACACAGAAATGCACAACACAAATATCCCAACAATTTTTCGCTTAAAGGAGTTGTCCAACAATGGGTATTTTTGTAATAAATGTCTGATTGCTGGACCACTGGGACCACTACAATCACTAGAACAAGCGTCCTAAGCCCTCATTACTCCTCACTAGGGATGAGCGAACTTGTGTTTTCAAGTTTGGCATACAAGGTTCGGGTTATCTAAGAATTCCGTTATGGAACCATAACTTATGGTCCGTGGTAGTGGAATCCATAACGGAATTCTTAGATAACCCGAACCTTGTACGCCGAACTTGAAAACACAAGTTTGCTCATCCCTAGTCAGCATACGGCTGAAGTGAGGAGGGGATTTCAATGAAGTGGTGGTCGAGCAGTAGAAGTCTTTGTGACCGATGGAGTGACAGGGGGAAGATGCCCAACCACCATTCAAACTCATCCTCAGTAAAAACGAATAGTGTGCTCAGGATGCATGTTCTAAGACTGATGGGGATTGCAGAGGTGATGCCCCCATCAAGCAGATATTTATCCTGTGGATATATACTATCATTTGCTCATTGGTGGGCGTTGCCTCTGCGCAGTGCCTTTATGCCAGTTTCTCCACTGGCAGGTTTGGTTACATCTTCCATGTACAGTAAATGGATGCATCCGCGGATACAGTACTAATAAGAAATCTCCCCACTGCTTTCAGGTTACACATCTAATGTGAACACTTACCATTCGTGATGATTGTCGACAAATGCAGACATCGGACTTATTTGTACTGTGTAAGTGTCATTTGCTGAATACTCAAATAAACCGTAATATGGATTAAATAGCTCTCTAGACACGAGGAAGAAGAATTCCCTGGATGGTCCACTGTAATCCAACCTTTGATGGAAAAGGAAACAGACATTTAGCAGAGTTGTCTTGTTAAATAATACGCCGTATAACAGTTATTTTCCACAAAAGCCGGATAACTGCTTCTGCTAATACTGAGTGCTGGACAAAAGTTCCTCCGTGATTGGTTTTATATATCAGCAGGGCTGGCGATAAAGTTAAAAATTAAAATCTCAAGCTTTTCCAACTTAATGTATGAAGAGAGCAGTGGGCACATGACTAAACTGCTGCTTCATTAGGACAGGCGAAAAGGGCCCTGTTATTTGGATTGGTGGTAGTTCCAGTGGTCTGACCCTCACCAATCAGTTACCTTCACTTTAACCCTTAAAGTACCTGAAGTACTATTTGAACATTAAAGAGGACCTTTCACCACTCCTGACATTACTGTTTTAATAGCTCCATGCATTCCCCATGTAACAACAATTCTGGAGCATCTATTCTTATAGCTCTATGTTGTACCATTCCTTTTTATTTCTACCAGAAGTTATATATGAATTGCTATTTGCCTTCAGTAAAGGAACAGAGGGGAGGTAACAAGTTGGGGGTGTGTACCTGCACAGTCTGAACATGGCAGCACTGATTGGATAGAGTCAGACTGTGCAGGGACACACTCCAAACTGGTCACCTCCCCTCTGTTCCCTTACTGAAGGCAAATAGCAATTCATTCACAACTTCTAGTGCAAATAATAAAGGAATGGCACAACATAGAGCCATAAGAATAGATGTTCCAGAATTGTTAGTACGTGGGGAATGCATGAAGGTATTAAAATAGGCATGTCAGGAGTGGTGAAAGGTCCTCTTTAAGGCCACAGAATTTTTTTTATTGCATATAACATAGACACTTATGCTTACCTCAGCAAATGACATTTATCATGTAGAGAAAGTTAATATAAGGCACTTACTAATGCAGTGTTCCTCAACTCCAGTCCTCAGGACCCACCTGCCGGTCATGATTTGAGAATATCCCACAGAATGAATACCTGTGGTAAATCCTGATGCACTGACACCTGCTGAATACTAAGGAAATCCTGAAAACAGGACCGGCAAGTGGCTCCTGAGGACTGGAGTTTAGGAACACTGTACAGTGGTCCCTCAAGTTACAATATTAATTGGTTCCAGGACGACTATTGTATGTTGAAACCATTGTAAGTAATCGGTTCCAAATCCGCAAAATGTCATCCAAGATAAGCGAAAATAAAGATTTAAGAAAAATAAGCCGATAACTAAGACAGATACAACAAGTACTTACATATAACAGTCAGGAAGAGCTTCTAACCAGCAACTTATACAACTATTTTACCAGAGAAGTGACCTTGATTGGTTGGATCTAAGTCTGAGGCATTGTATGTTGAAAATATTGTATCCTGAGGCCATTGTATCTTGAAGGATCACTTACTAATGTATTGTGAGTGCCCATATTGCTTCCTTTGTTGGCTGGATTCATTTTTCCATCACATTATACACTGCTTGTTTCCATGGTTACGACCATTCTGCAGTCCATCAGTGGTGGTCGTGCTTGCACACTATAGGAAAAAGCACCAGCTAATGTGCTCTCCCATGGTCCGGGCCACCAGAGATGCTGTTTCATTTTCCTATATTATGCAAGCACAACCACTGCAGCTGGATTACAAGATGGTCGTAACCCCTGGATACGAGCAGTGTATAATGTGATGGAAAAATGAATCCAGCCAGCAAAGGAGGCAATATAGACAATCACAATACATTAGTAAGTGCCTCGTATTAACTTTCTCTACATGATCAATGTCATTTGCTGAAGTGAGACAACCCCTAACTACCGGTACTTTTAGGGTAGTGACGCCATTGTTTTTTTTTTTGCACTTTACATTTACGACGTTCACCATGAGGCATAACCTAGGGTGTTACTTATAATTTATGATTACAGAGATACCTAATATGTATAATTTTATTTTACTACTTTTGCACAATAATAACATGCCTCATGTAGAGGAAAAATATGTCACTGCGTACAAACATATTTTTTTCTGTGTCCGTTCCGTTTTGGTTTTTTTGTGGATATGTGGAACCATTCACTTTAATGGGGTCGCCAAAAAATGGAAATAACTCTGTGTGCATTCTGTGTCCATATGTCAGTTCCGCAAAAAAATAGATCATGTCCTATTATTGTCTGCATTACGGACAAGGATAGGACTGTTCTATTAGGGGACAGCTGTTCCGTTCTGCGGAATGCACACGACTGGTATCTGTGTTTTGCGAATCTGCAATTTGCAGACCGTAAAACATCCAAAGGTCGTGTGCATGAGCCCTAATAGACATACAGTCATGGCAGACCTGGGGACCTTTATTACCTTGTGATTTCCTTTGCCGGGAGCTAAAGGAGACAGAGGGAGCACCTTCCTCTAACTGTCTAGATGCTGAAATCGCTGTGTACTGTAGCATCCAGAGGGTTAAACAGCCGGCTTCAGAGTTATCTATGATCCCGGCTGTTACAGCGTAAGCCTGGCATCAGTCAGTGCTGGGCCCCTGTGGATTTCGTGCAGCTGATATTTGCCCCATGTCTAATCTCAATCTCATGGTTATGTTAAAATCAGAATTACGCTTCAGTGGTGAAATAACAGGATTTTATAACTCACGTTCAGCTCTGTGCAGCAGAAAATACTTCAATATCACAGAATGAGATGGAGCGTGCCGCGCTATTGTTTTCCATACTCCATAAAAAAACACCTCTGTGTGTTTTCATATAAAATCAGAGACACAGTACGGGCAATGACGGGCTATGGGCACCAGATTCTAGACACTCTTTGTAGCACTTACCCCTCCTCCCCAACAAAAGTGACGTACAGTATAGATTATTTCTTTGAAGATCTTGTCAATTGCTGAACTGAGACAACACCTTTAACTATTTTTAGGGTAATGACGCCATTGTTTTTTTTGTGCACTTTACATTTACGACATTCACCATACGGCATAAATAGGAGATTACTTTTATTCTATGGGTCAGTAAAATTACAGAGATACCAAATATGTATAGTTTGGTTTTTTTTGTTGTTTTTTTTTTACTACTTTTGAAAAATAATAACATGTCTCATGCAGAGGGAAAAAATTTTTTTTGTCACCGCTTTCCAAGAGCCATAAGGTATTCACTTCTTGTAGCACTTACCCCTCCTCCCCAACAAAAGTGACGTATAGCTTATTTCTTTGAAGATCTTTCCTTGAATACCCCATTATTTGGTTGAAGGCATCTTCTAATAAGTGATCTCGTCGTATTATTAATCTGCAATAATATGAATAACAGTCCTTTTGTAGATTTATGCAGAAAAAAAAAATCTTTCATGTACTCGCTACAAAACGTAGAAAGTTAGTACCTCTGTTGGTGCTCTAAAATTTTGCAAAAGCTCAGTTTTTCCCCTAATTTGAATACTGAAGACATAAATAATATTTAAAGTATTGGTCTGATTTATCTTATTTTAACATAATCTAAGACATTTTTATTTTTTCGGTGATTACACATCAGAGGATAAGAAAGAGCGCTCAGCAATGTATATTTCGAAGCCATCCTATGTGACCACTGCATGGAAAGCTGCTGACTACAGCCATGATTAAAGGTCCATTCAAACGTCCGTAAGTGCTTTGCGGTCCACAAATTGTGGATCCGCAAAACACGGATACCGGCCGCGTGCATTCCGCATTTTGCGGACTGCACATGGCCGGCCCTATGATAGAAATGCCTATTTTTTAAATGCCTATCTTTTTTGCCGGGCCACAGAACGGAACTACAGATGCACACAACACACGGTGTGCTGTCTGCATCTTTGGCGGCCCCATTAAAATTAAAGGGTCCGCACCCGTTCCACAAAATTGCGGAATGGATGTGGACCCAAAACTACGGATGTGTGAATGGACCCTAATCCTAGTGAGAGAATCCAGCGATTACATGCATGAACATCTTCTGCTTTATTTTTCATCTATTAAAATACAGAAACAAACGCGGCCCATTGCCGGAGGTGTAGGTCCACTAGTACTGGCGCTAGATTAATGCATTTAAGCGCTGGATTCTCTCTCTAGAATTAATTACAAACTTGAAATACATTATTGTTTTGTAATCTGCTTTGAGGTGTAAAGAGTAGTTCCTGACTAATACCCAGGCTTAGATGTCCCCGGCAATTGTTGTCAGTGGTGTGATTCTGTGTTATCTGCCTCTAGGTTTAGTGTAGAGACCTATCTGGCAACCACAGACTGTCCAAGGTTTGACCAAAAGCTGCTGTTTACCTGCAATAGCAAGCAGAAAGGCTATGGACCTTTGGGGCAATTTTGTTTACTATTGTATTTTACAAATTTTGGGCTAAAATCATTTTTTTCAATTGCTCTTTCTGAGATACAGGGGTTAAAAAAATCAGTCTGTTTGCAAGCATCACAGTCTGTTTTCTTTGAATCCTGTCATCTGTGATTTATTTAATATAAAACATACAAAAATCTCACTTTAATTTCCCAGGACCTTGACCATATCCTTTCGTTTCCAGCTTACGGTAGAAATTTCGTAACTTTGCTTCAAAGTCTCTTTTGTAAGGTGCTGGTGCTCTTGCATTGGCACGCTGGGTACCTGCAATAATAAGATAATTATACGTTATCCATAAGTAAATACCCAGTTACTTCAAGGGGATTTATCATCTCTATTTTTTTTACTAATTTAGATCCAGATAGGGAAACATATTCTTTTGATTTCAAATCTGTTTTGATTTTTTTAATTTCATTAGCTGTACATGATAATGGGGGCAGCCATCTTGTCTAAGTTGTTGTTCACGGCCTTCAGAGATATGTTCTTCCTGCATAGTGATGGTTCTTGCAAGACAGTCAAGTCACCTACCTGGATATCATACAGTTTCTAGTGCCATTGCACTTACCGTTTGCTTGTCATCATATAAAGGTGAGAGAGGCAATTGTAGGATAGCGAGGATTTCAATGGGTTGAATTTGCTATTGTCTGGTGTGAATTGAACCCACTTCACCGAGGACCTTGCAGCGCCTCAATGTAGGAGACTCAACTTGAATTTCCCCATGGTGGGACTATTAAACCTTTTACTGTACGGCGCTGGAGCAATGTGCAAATATGGCACTCACTGAAACAGCGAAGACCCGCAGCTAATTACCACCACAATAATGCTGACGGTGGTAATTAAAGCATTTAGATGCCGTGATCAAATGAGATCACGGCATCTAAAAGGGTGAAAAATCCGGAAGCCGGTGATTGATTTCAATACCCTGGTTCTCGCTGAAGAGACCCAGAGTACTGAAGCCGCAATTCTTAATTTGGCCACCAGGTGGCAGGCCAACATATGAAATGAGCCATTCTCAGTAATAAATGGATTTTAAAAATCCAGGATTGTTCAGAATAAAAAAAAAATCAGTATACTAAAAAAAAAATACATAAGTAACAAAAAAATATAAATATCATGGGTATCATCGCAATCAAAAACGCCCGTACTATTAAAAGATAAAAATATTTTTCCAATATGGCGAATGGCGTAATGGAAAAGGGTCAAAATAGCCTATTTGAAGTTTCGTCATTGCTTCTCTTACCCAAAAACATGTAATAAAATGTGATTAAAAAGTCACACACACTCCAAAATGGTATCAATCAAAACTGCAGATTGTCCTGCAAAAAATTATTGTATGGTGACTAGAGATGAGCAAGCATGCCCGACCGAGCATGCTCGAGTGCCATTTTTGCGTATGCATTTTAAAATTTGTACACTATTCATACGCATATTTTAATCTATACGCAAATGCATACGAATAGCGTACGAATAGCGTACAAATTCAATTTGTATGCTATTCGTACGCTATTCGTACGCATTTGCGTATAGATTAAAATATGCGTATGAATAGCGTACGAATTTTAAAATGCATACGAAAAAAACGGCTTGCTCATCTCTAATGGTGACATAAAAACCCTATACATATGTGGTATCGCTGTAATTGTACTGACTCAGAGAATGAATAGCACAGTTCAGTTTTGCCGCAAATGGGACACTGTGGGAACAAAACCTGTAAAACAGTGGAGGATTGTTTTTTTTTTCAATTCCACCCCATTTGGAATTTTTTTTTCCTACTTCCCACTACATTGTATGCCATATTAAATGGTGGCTTTAGAAAGTACAACTTGTCCCGCAAAAAATAAGCCCTCATACAGCTATGTGAATGGAAAAATAAAGATAAGGAAGAAAAATGAAAACGCAAAAACGAAAAAACCTCCGGTATCCTAAGGGTTAAAGGATTATCTTATCTTATCTTGAGACTTTTTAATATTTTGTAATTGGATTAAAAACTGGCTGAAGGACCATGTCCAGAGAGATGTGCTTAGTGATTCCTGTTCTGAATGGTCCTGGGTGATAAGTGGTGTACACCACGGTTCAGTGCTGGGTCTGCTAGAAATGTAATTTATTTATTAATGATATCGAGGATGGATTTAATAGCACTATTTCTATTTTTGCAGATGACACCAAGTTACAGTGCATTCGGAAAGTCTTCAGACCCTTATGCTAAAATTTTTTTAAAAATAATCAAGTTTTTCCCATTATTCTGCACTACATACCCCATGATGAGAATGTGAAAACAGAATGTTAGAAATTTTTACTAATTTATTGAAAAGTAAAAACCAAAATCTTGCAATTACATAAGTATTCAGACCCTTTACTCAGGGTTGTAGCACCCTTAACAATGTAAGAATTCTGGTGGCCATTCTGATCTAGTCAACTTTGAGTGCAGCATTCTCCAGATCTGTGTCTACAAGCAATCCTGTCTCTGAGCTCTACAGGCAGTTCTTTCCTCCTCGTGGCTTGGTTTTTGCTCTGCTATGCATTGTCAGCTGTGAGACCTTATATAGACAGGGACGCGTCTTTCCAAATTATGTTAAATCAACTGAATTTACCACAAGTGGACTCCAATCAAGGTGTGGAAACCTCGAAGGCGATGAAGAGAAATGGGAGGCCTCCAGAGCTACATTTCAAGTGTCAAAGCAAAGGGTCTGAATACTTATGTCCATGCCAAATTTTTGTATTTTCTTTTCAATAAACTTGAAAAATTTCTAAAATTCTAAAATCTTTCTCATTATGGGGTATTGAGTGCAGATTGATAGAAGAAAGCTAAAATTTTTATTTTAGCACAAGCCCGCAACATAACAATTTTTATTATTTTTTTTAAAGTCTTTTTGAATGCACTGTATGCGGTATTGTGCAGTCTGTGGAAGATGTCCACTCAGCGTTTGGGCATCAACTTGGCAAATGAGCTTCAATGGATAAATATAAGGTTATGCACCTGGGTACTAATAATCTGCATTGCATCATATGTCCTAAGGGGAGAGTCACTTGTAGAGAAGGATTTGGGTGTCATCATAGATTAAATAACAGCAAATAATGTCAATCAGCTGCTTCTAAGGCCACCAGGATATTGTCATGCATTAAACGAGCCATGGACTGTAGGAATAGAGATGTAATATTGCCATTTTACGAAGCGTCGGTGCGGCCTCATGTAGAATATGCAGTTCAGTTCTGGGCACCAGTCCATAGAAAGGATGCCTTGGAACTAGAAAAAGTACAGAGGAGAGCAACTAAACTGATAAGGAACATGGAGGGTCTTAGTTATGAAGAAAGATTTAATTGATTTAGTCTTGAGAAGAGATGTCTAAGAGGGGACATGATTAACCTATACAAATATATAAATGAGCCATACAAAAAATATGGTGAAAAACTGTTCCATGTAAAATGCTCTCAAAAGACAAGGGGGCAATGCTTCTGAATGGAGAAGAGAAAGTTCAGTCTCCAGAAGCGTCAAAGCTTCTTTACTGTAAGAACTGTGAATCTGTGGAATAGTTTACCCCAGGACGTGGTCACAGCAGGAAGAGTGGACAGTTTAAAAAAAAAAAAACTTTCCATGAATTCTTACAATTAAATAATATTAATAGTTATGAAAATGGGTAGAAGTCTGGGTCTCACTTCCCTTGCCTCAATTCACATCCTCTCCCATGCCCTGGTTGAACTGGATGGACTTGTGTCTTTAGACGTAACGACGTCTATATGGGTCGGACCCATGATGCATATAGCAATCTCAGCAAAAAAAGATCAAAACATTGGTGGGTGATAGGAGGCACAAACACAAGACCTAAAATGTGAATTACAAAACTGCTGCAAGGGAACTGGCGTAGATTTAGAAGTGGCAGTGGATTCACGGAAGTTATGTAGAGGCCGGCGCAGGGCCTTATTAAGACCGGCATCTAAAATGGCGATCTTGTATTGTATAGCACAGAAAAAGTACTGGCAGAAGATACTGTACCAGGTGAATTCTGTGGAGAAGACACTGGGGATCCTCGGGGAGACTGACAGTAGCTGGGAAGTAGTAAGGCATGTGGTGGAACATAGGACATTATTTCTTCTTCAAAAAGGCTGGATCAAAGAAAAGAAGAGAGTATAAGAAATGAAATGAAACTGCAGAGACATTTGCAACAAAATCTACATGATGATATCTGGGCCATACTTATCTGGAGTAGGTCATCAGTATCTGATCAGTGGGGGTCCAAAACCCGGGACCTCTGCCAATCAGCTGTTTGAGAAGGCAGGTGTCTCAGCTCATAAAGCACAGTGGCGTACATTGTATAGTGGCTGTGCTTGGTATCGCAGATAAGTCCCATTCACTTCTATAAGGCTGAGCCGCTCCTAGGCCATGTGATGGTGAACGTGATGTCACTGGCGTAGGATAAGCTGTGAAAACGTTGTGACGCTACTGTAAGCGCCGGTGCCTCCTCAAACAGCTGATCGGCGGGGGGTCCTGGGTGTTAGGACCCCACCGATCAGATACTGATGACTTATCCTGAGTTAAAAAGTGTTGGAGAAAAGAATATTTTTTAGTTACCAACATACTAACCAATACTATTCTAAACATACAAATGAACGGACTCTTCTATTGTCGTATATATTGTATATTTCACTTATCTATTATATTAGCCATAAACATTACTATAAAATATAACAGCGGTATAGTTCTTGAGCGTTTTCATGTCTAATGACATCAGCGTCTTTCTGCTTAAAGTGTAACTGTCATTTTTTTTTGTAATGTATAGGGGCAGTGATACTGACAATGACACTGACAGTGACACTGAAAAAAAATCATTGTAAAATGCAAACCTTACCTGAGCAGAATAACAAGATCTGCGTCACCGGAGAGGCGGACTAGTCCTGAGGGCCCTTCTACTCGAATAAACTGTATCTTTTCCCTGAATTAAATGGAAGTTTGAGATCAGTACTTTATTATTCTCACTTATATAGCGCTGACATATTCTGCAACGCTTTACACACATTGGCATCACCTGTCCCCAATGGGGCTCACAATCAGTATGTCTTTGGAGTGTGGGAGGAAACCGGAGAACCCGGAGGAAACCCACGCAAACACAGGGAGGACCTACAAACTCCATGCAGATGCACTTCGTCTTATATATTGAAGCGCCTCCTACAGCAGTGGACTGGCTGTGTAAAGTCAATTGACTGGAGCTCCCACTATGGCAGCAGACCTTCTGTGTAGTCCCTAGTCTAACAGGAGATGCAGCCAGACTGCTGTTATTGGGGGCAAATCAGACTACACAGCATGATATGGGTATAGTGTATGGTATATTACATGTTATATAATGGAGCAAATATTTTTCAGGTACACCACTAAAGCTAGTTGAATTATTATTTAAATTATTATATAATTATGGAATTATTGCTTAAAAAAAAAAGATGGAGATTTCTACCTGAGTGCATGATTCCTGCAGAGCTCGTGCTGACGCTCCTGTAGAATTTCAAAGATGTTTGGCTGCCGTAAAAATGCCACAATTTTCTCATTGTAACCTGTATACGAGACAAAATCCATGGGAAAAGGGTGGGTGTCAGAAATTATGTAGTCAATAAGCCTAAATTATAACGTATGTGAGGTTTGCTTGTTACCGCGGTTCTGCATTACTATATGAGAGGATCTCATACTGTGAGCACATGGAGAGCAGACACTAATGTAATGTATTATATAATGCAATGTATGTCATAATAAAAAGTTGCTATACTGATAGCTATATACTGCTCACATACAGCTGTTAACCATACTGCTACATACAGCTTATCACATACACATACAGATACTGCTTACACATACATACTGCTACAGCTGTTATAACCATACTGCTTACATACAGCTGATATACCATACTGCTCACATACACATATATACTGCATCACCATACTGCTCACATACAGCTGTTATCACCATACTGACTGCTCACATACACTGCTGCATATCACACACATCACCATACTACAGCTGTTATCACCACTGCTCACATAAGCTGTTATCACCATACTGCTCACATACAGCTGTTATCACCATACTGCTCACATATACAGTGCCTTGCGAAAGTATTCGGCCCCCTGGAACTTTTCAACCTTTTGCCACATTTCAGGCTTCAAACAAAAAGATATAACATTTTACATTTTTGGTGAAGAATCAACAAGTGGGTCACAATTGTGAAGTGGAACGAAATTTATTGGATCATTTAAACTTTTTTTGTAATAATAAAACTGAAAAGTGGGGCGTGCAAAATTATTCGGCCCCCTTGCATTAATACTTTGTTGCGCCACCTTTTGCTGCGATTACAGCTGCGGTCTCTTGGGGGATGTCTCTATCAGTTTTGCACATCTAGAGACTGAAATTCTTGCCCATTCTTCCTTGCAAAACAGCTCGAGCTCTTTGAGGTTGGATGGAGACGTTTGTGAACAGCAGTTTTCAGCTCTTTCCACATATTCTCAATTGGATTCAGGTCTGGACTTTGACTTGGCCATTCTAAGACTTGGATACGTTTATTTTTGAACCATTCCATTGTAGATTTTGCTTTATGTTTGGGATCATTGTCTTGTTGGAAGATAAATCTCCGTCCTAGTCTCAGGTCTTTTGCAGACTCCAACAGGTTTTCATCCAGAATGGTCCTGTATTTGGCTCCATCCATCTTCCCATCAATTTTAACCATCTTCCCTGTCCCTGCTGATGAAAAGCAGGCCCAAACCATGATGCTGCCACCACCATGTCTGACAGTGGGGATGGTGTTTTCAGGGGGATGAGCTTTGTTGCTTTTACGCCAAACATATCGTTTTGCATTGTTTCCAAAAAGTTGGATTTTGGTTTCATCTGACCAGAGCACCTTCTTCCACATGTTTGGTGTCTCCCAGGTGGCTTGTGGCAAACTGTAAACAAGACTTTTTATGGATATCTTTGAGAAATGGCTTTCTTCTTGCCACTCTTCCATAAAGGCCAGATTTGTGAAGTGTTGGACTGATTGTTGTCCTATGGACAGACTCTCCCACCTCAGCTGTAGATCTCTGCAGTTCATCCAGAGTGATCATGGGCCTCTTGGCTGCATCTCTGATCAGTCTTCTCCTTGTTTGAGATGAAAGTTTAGAGGGAAGGCCGGGTCTTGGTAGATTTACAGTGGTCTGATACTCCTTCCATTTCAATATGATCACTTGCACAGTGCTCCTTGGGATGTTTAAAGCTTGGGAAATCTTTTGGTATCCAAATCCGGCTTTAAACTTCTCCACAACAGTATCACGGACCTGCCTGGTGTGTTCCTTGGTCTTCATGATGCAGAACCCTGAGACTATCACAGAGCAGGTGCATTTATACGGAGACTTGATTACACACAGGTGGATTCTATTTATCTTCATCAGTCATTTAGGACAACATTGGATCATTCAGAGATCCTCAATGAACTTCTGGAGTCAGTTTTCTGAACTGAAAGTAAATGGGCCGAATAATTTTGCACGCCCAACTTTTCAGTTTTATTATTACAAAAAAAGTTTAAATGATCCAATAAATTTCGTTCTACTTCACAATTGTGACCCACTTGTTGTTGATTCTTCGCCAAAAATGTAAAATGTTATATCTTTTTGTTTGAAGCCTGAAATGTGGCAAAAGGTTGAAAAGTTCCAGGGGGCCGAATACTTTCGCAAGGCACTGTAGCTGTTATAACCATACTGCTCGCATACAGCTGTTATCACCATACTGCTTACATACAGTTGTTATAACTACACTGCTTACATTTTGCTGTTATAGACTAGTACCTCGGAATCGGAAGCCGTGGTCTTATGCTAGCGATACGCCCCCATTGTCTCAGATAGGAATACCCCTTTAAATTAGTTGAACAGATTTCATTTTCGTCAGGGATTTACACCTCAGTTTATGGTAATACATTTAGCAGATTACTTACCGACTGGCATCATATCTTGATAGTGACTTCTACTGACTGTGTTAAAAGTACTGGATGGCCTTGGTAAAACCGGTGGGCCCGAATGACGGGCATCATCTCCAACCTGTAAGTGTGATAAGATGAACAAAATATAATACATGGCTATAAAGAGAATATAATTGTTCATATCTGGCACCAGGACAAACCCAATTTAGGCTACCTGCACACGTGGAATATTTGTAGGCAGAAAATCTGCATTAAATCTGTACCAAAAACACACATAAATCTGCCGTTTTGGTGAGTTTTTTTCAGTGGTTTTTATACGTTTTTTGTTGCTGATTTTGGTGTAGATTTTCTGTTTATGCTAACAATCCCATTGAAGTCTTTGGCGAAAACACACACATAAATATATATATATATATATATATATATATATATACACACACACATACACATGGGCATTGGCACTTTGCTGGTACTGTATTACGCTGTGGTTTTTCTGCATGAAAATCCACACAGAAAAACTGCACGTAAAACTGCTTCGAGTGCAGTTACACTTACCTAGGGCATGTTCGCATCTCAATTTAGGAGATCCGGCTGCCTGATCCGATGCACATGCCGGCTCTCGGTATGCAATGGTTTCTGTCCACCTGAAACCCGGGATTTATGCCGCAAAGTGCCCAGATCAACGCCAGACCTCATTGCAGTTAATGGGGATCGGGCAGTGAAGTAGAGGATCGGCAGGTTCCTCTGTGCCAGCCAGAGATGTGAAGGCCTAAGATTGGCCTAAACGTGAAACAAATTGCTGTGTTGACTATAGAAGACCTACGTTGAAGGCGTGTGTCCTGCTGACAGGTGTACCAGTCGTTTCTAGAGTTGTCAGTCACCAGCAGACTACACTTGACTTGGCCTGTGAGCTGACGCCCTTATTTATTCCCAGTATAGCGCTAGTGAGAGCAGGAAAACTCCTTCCATTTAATATCTCAGACACAGTGAAAGGGGTTATCCTCTGGATAAGGCTAGTTTCACACGAACGTTGTATTTTGCGGTCCGCAAAAAAAACGGATGGAATCCGTATGGCATCTGTTTTTTTTGCGGATCCATCGTAACAATGCCAATCCTTGTCCGCAAAACGGACAAGAATAGGACATGTTCTATTTTTTTTTTTTGCGGGCTACGGAACGGACATATGGATGCGGACAGCACACAGTGTGCTGTCAGTATTTTTTGCGGACCCATAGAAATGAATGGATCCACATCCCATTCGCAAAAAATGCGGATCGGAGCCTGCAAAAAATAGTGTCGTGTGAAAGAGGCCTAATACTCAATTAGAGAGCAGTACAACACCCCTCAAATGACAGCAATGCATACAGACTTCCAAAAATGGCAATGACGTCAGCTAGAGATGATCGAAGTACTGAAAAATTCGATTCAGCTGCTTTGCCAAATTTTACAAAAACATTAGCTTTGTGATGAATTACTTCATCACGAAGTGCATTTCTTTGTAAGTAGTGGGTGCAATGACAGGGAGCGGTGATTGTGCAGGTCCCCCTCCCCATCATTATACCCCCTCAGATGTTACGTTCATAGCTGATCGCGGCATCTGACAGCAATATTACAGAAAGAAAATGATAAAATCATACTTACCTCATCCATTTGATTGCGAAGAGCCGGCCACCGCCATCTTAATTGAAGATCTAGCGTGAAATCTCGCACGACCTGTGGTGACGTCATATATCACCACACACGGGATTTTGCGCAAGATCTTCAATCAAGATGGCGGCGGGTGGCTTTTTGCGGTCAAACGGATGAGCTAAGTATGATATTTTTTAATTTTTTACTGCCACTCAGGGAAAATCGATTTGTTACCATGAAGCACGAAGAAATTCAGCTTTGCGACAAATTGAATTTTCCATGAAATTCGAAAATTTGATTCGCTCAGGTTGCCAGAAACCCGCAATTCTTGCACAACCCCTTTAAGGACACAGTGATTTTTTTTTTCCCTCTGCATTCTGAAAGCTACAACATTGTTTTATTTGTATTCATAATTCATAAGCTTAAAGAGGACCTTTCACCTCTCCTGACATGCCTGTGTTAATATCTTCATGCATTCCCCATGTAATAACAATTCTGGAACATCTATTCTTATGTCTCTATGTTGTGCCATTCCTTTATTATTTCTACTAGAAGTTATGAATGAATTGCTATTTGCCTGCAGTAAGGGAACAGAGGGGAGGTAACCAGTTGGGGGTGTGTCCCTGCACAGACTGAACATGACAGCACTGATTGGCTACAGTCATACTGCGCAGGTACACACCCCCAACTGGTCACCTCCACTCTGTTCCTTTACTGAAGGCAAATAGCAATTCATTCATAACTTCTAGTAGAAATAATAAAGGATTGGCACAACATAGAGACATAAGAATAGATGTTCCAGAATTGTTATTACATGGGGAATGCATGAAGCTATTAAAACAGGCATGTCAGGAACAGTAAAAGGTCCTCTTTAAACGGTCTACATATTGAGGTGCCCAAATTAAATTATATGTACACCTTTAGGGCACTTTTTTTTAATTATTGCATTGAACCTATTTTTAGCTAAAGTTGTTTTTTAATTGGTCTTGTTTAAAAAAAAATTTCACCAGCCTTCAAGTTTCGCCTGCTTTGCAGACTGTTCTTTCTCCTTCTCACTGAAATCCATCAGAGCACTACAGATCAGAATTGCTCTCCAACGAATTTCCGTGAGAAGGAGAAAGAACCGTGCAGAGTCTGTGAAATCTGAGGACTTAGAAGACGAACTGTTGAAAATGTATAGTAACCACCCTTTGGAAAAATGATTTACTTCCAAAATAAGTACAATGCAACAGTAAAAAACATCCTCAAAGGTGTCCATCGCCTAGTAATTTGCAATGGTTTATAATTCTTCTATAGGAAAATAATACAAAGGCACAAGACTAACCTCCCCAGCACTATGGCTGCGCTGCCTCGTTAAATGCTGCCGATGAAGCAATGCACTAGTTGGTCTGCTGCTTTGTAATGGAAGACGAGGGTCGATAAAAGTAGTGCTCCTGGAATTATGGTCAACAAAGAAAGGCTGTAAAAAACAAAAAAAAATTATAGTTACCATATATCATTTGTAGCCTTAAAGGGAGTCTGTCACCAACATAACTAAGAGCACTGCCCCATAGAAGATTGCATACACATCCCAGACATACCTGTGTGCACTGTGTGTATTACATGTCACATCCCAGACATACCTGTGTGCTCTGTGTGTGTGTATTACATGTCACATCCCAGACATACCTGTGTGCACTGTGTGTCTGTATTACATGTCACATCCCAGACATACCTGTGTGCACTGTGTGTCTGTATTACATGTCAAATCCAGACATACCTGTGTGCTCTGTGTGTGTGTATTACATGTCACATCCCAGACATACCTGTGTGCACTGTGTGTCTGTATTACATGTCACATCCCAGACATACCTGTGTGCACTGTGTGTGTGTATTACATGTCACATCCCAGACATACCTGTGTGCACTGTGTGTCTGTATTACATGTCACATCCCAGACATACCTGTGTACACTGTGTGTCTGTATTACATGTCACATCCCAGACATACCTGTGTGCACTGTGTGTGTATTACATGTCATATCCCAGACATACCTGTGTGCACTGTGTGTGTATTACATGTCACATCCCAGACATACCTGTGTGCTCTGTGTGTCTGTATTACATGTCACATCCCAGACATACCTGTGTGCACTGTGTGTGTATTACATGTCATATCCCAGACATACCTGTGTGCACTGTGTGTGTATTACATGTCACATCCCAGACATACCTGTGTGCTCTGTGTGTCTGTATTACATGTCACATCCCAGACATACCTGTGTGCACTGTGTGTCTGTATTACATGTCACATCCCAGACATACCTGTGTGCACTGTGTGTCTGTATTACATGTCACATCCCAGACATACCTGTGTGCACTGTGTGTCTGTATTACAAGTCACACCCCAGACATACCTGTGTGCACTGTGTGTGTGTATTACATGTCACATCCCAGACATACCTGTGTGCACTGTGTGTCTGTATTACATGTCACATCCCAGACATACCTGTGTGCACTGTGTGTCTGTATTACATGTCACACCCCAGACATACCTGTGTACCTTAATTGAAGATCTAGCGTGAAATCTCGCACGACCTGTGGTGACGTCATATATCACCACACACGGGATTTTGCGCAAGATCTTCAATCAAGATGGCGGCGGGTGGCTTTTTGCGCTCAAACGGATGAGCTAAGTATGAAAATTTTTAATTTTTTACTGCCACTCAGGGAAAATCGATTTGTTACCATGAAGCACGAAGAAATTCAGCTTTGCGACAAATTGAATTTTCCATGAAATTCGAAAATTTGATTCGCTCAGGTTGCCAGAAACCCGCAATTCTTGCACAACCCCTTTAAGGACACAGTGATTTTTTTTTCCCTCTGCATTCTGAAAGCTACAACATTGTTTTATTTGTATTCATAATTCATAAGCTTAAAGAGGACCTTTCACCTCTCCTGACATGCCTGTGTTAATATCTTCATGCATTCCCCATGTAATAACAATTCTGGAACATCTATTCTTATGTCTGTATGTTGTGCCATTCCTTTATTATTTCTACTAGAAGTTATGAATGAATTGCTATTTGCCTGCAGTAAGGGAACAGAGGGGAGGTAACCAGTTGGGGGTGTGTCCCTGCACAGACTGAACATGACAGCACTGATTGGCTACAGTCATACTGCGCAGGTACACACCCCCAACTGGTCACCTCCACTCTGTTCCTTTACTAAAGACAAATAGCAATTCATTCATAACTTCTAGTAGAAATAATAAAGGATTGGCACAACATAGAGCCATAAGAATAGATGCTCCAGAATTGTTATTACATGGGGAATGCATGAAGCTATTAAAACAGGCATGTCAGGAACAGTAAAAGGTCCTCTTTAAACTGTCTACATATTGAGGTGCCCAAATTAAATTATATGTACACCTTTAGGGCACTGTGTGTGTATTACATGTCATATCCCAGACATACCTGTGTGCACTGTGTGTGTATTACATGTCACATCCCAGACATACCTGTGTGCTCTGTGTGTCTGTATTACATGTAACATCCCAGACATACCTGTGTGCACTGTGTGTCTGTATTACATGTCACATCCCAGACATACCTGTGTGCACTGTGTGTCTGTATTACATGTCACATCCCAGACATACCTGTGTGCACTGTGTGTGTATTACATGTCACATCCCAGATATACCTGTGTGCGCTGTGTGTGTGTATTACATGTCACATCCCAGACATACCTGTGTGCACTGTGTGTCTGTATTACATGTCACATCCCAGACATATCTGTGTGCACTGTGTGTATTACATGTCACATCCCAGACATACCTGTGTGCACTGTGTGTCTGTATTACATGTCACATCCCAGACATACCTGTGTGCACTGTGTGTCTGTATTACATGTCACACCCCAGACATACCTGTGTGCACTGTGTGTCTGTATTACATGTCATATCCCAGACATACCTGTGTTCACTGTGTGTCTATATTACATGTAACATCCCAGACATACCTGTGTGCACTGTGTGTGTATTACATGTCACATCCCAGATATACCTGTGTGCGCTGTGTGTCTGTATTACATGTCATATCCCAGACATACCCGTGTGTACTGTGTGTCTGTATTACATGTCATATCCCAGACATACCTATGTGCACTGTGTGTGTGTATTACATGTCACATCCCAGACATACCTGTGTGCACTGTGTGTGTATTACATGTCACATCCCACACATACCTGTGTGCACTGTGTGTCTGTATTACATGTCACATCCCAGACATACCTGTGTGCACTGTGTGTCTGTATTACATGTCAAGAAAAAGCACTTTTATTCTGCAGGAAAACAGCTCCCAAGTGCCCAGCTGAAAGTGAAACTAAAAACAGCTTTCTCTCCTGACTCAATTTCTAACAGCTATATCTTCTGATATACTGGATATAATGCTGTGATTTTGGTATCATTTTAAAGCTTGGAATGTCAGAACAATTGTTCTATCTGCTACTAATCCCAAGATATGAGCAGCTGCCCTCCCCCCTCCAGTCTGGTTTGCAGCAGAGCTGGGCACTTGGGAGCTGTTTTCCTGCAGAATAAAAGTGCTTTTTCTGAACGAGGAATATATACACACAGTGCACATAGGTATGTCTGGGATGTGACATGTAATACAGACACACACTGCACACAGGTATGTCTGGGATGTGACATGTAATACATACACACCGTGCACACAGGTATGTCTGGGATGTGACATGTAATACATACACACCGTGCACACAGGTATGTCTGGGATGTGTATGCAATCTTCTGTGGGGCAGTGCTGTTAGCTATATAGGTGAAAATGAGGTGACAGACTCCCTTCAAAGGTTATGGACACCTGGGCAATTTTTTTGTATGATTGCCTTTCACTCATTTTGAGCTAAAAATATTTTTTCAATTGGTCTTTATTAAAAATGGTTAGCCATTTTGAGAAACAGGGGTTAAAAATCAGTTTGTTTGCAGAGTATCATTTCTCAGTCCTGTTTTCTCATGTGAAGCCTCATCTCTGATCTCATAAACACTCATAGCTAAACTCTTATCAAACTAATAAGAATATAGCTTAAATTAGCATTTATGAGGTCAGGAGATCACACATAAGGCTCCACATGACCGGTCAGCTGATGGAACTGAAAAGTGATACTTTGCAAACAGACTGATTTTTTAACCCCTGTAAATGCAATCATAAAAAAATGTCCCTTAGTTGACCATAGCCTTTAAGTAGCATTTGCAATGTAAAAGAAGTGAGTTGCCTCAATAAGACAACCCCTTTAAGGGCTTTCTATGATAATTAGCTCTTAATATTGCTCTTGCAGAGATCAACAACCACTTGAGTAAGAAATTCCAAGTATCTCAATCACTCAAATGCTTTCTAAAGACCTAATATGTATGCCCAGCTTAATGAATCATATTGCACAATGTTATTATGCTGCAAGTTTGCACAATCTCTAACCCCTCAAGGACTGGGCCTATTTTAGTTTTTGCATTTTTTATTTTTCCTCCACACAATTCCAATAGCCATAACTTTTTACATTTTCACTTCACAAAGCCATATGAGGGCTTATGTTTTAGCGGGACAAGATGCAGCTTTTTTAATGGCACCATTTAATTTACCATGTCTTGTACTGAAAAACAGTGAAAAAATCTTTGTGGGATAAAACTGAAAAAAAAAAAAAAACACAATTCTATCAGGTTTTTGATATTATGACATTCACTGTGCTCTAAAAATGACATGAAGTCCATGTTCTGTACTTTGATAGTTTAAAAGAAACAATAACCTCTGCGAAAAAAATGTAAATTTTCTTTGCATTGCCATTTTTTGACAGCCATAACTTTTTTACATTTCCATCTACAGAGCTGTATCATATGAGGGATTGTTTTTTTGCGGGATAAATTGTTGTTTTTATTGGTGCCATTTTTGGGGTATGAACAACTTTGATCACTGTTATTTAATTTTGGGGGGGACAAGGTAACTAAAGATGGCGAATCATGTGTTTTTATTGGTTTTTTTCTGTTACCGAGTTCCCCGTACAGGAAAATGATTTAATAGTTTAGACATTTTCAGATGTGGCGATGATGTTATGTTTATTTTTTATTGTTTATTTTTATATGTAAATTTGGGAAGAGGGGTGATTTGAACTTTTAATAGTTTAAGGGCTCATGCACACGACAGTGAAAAACGGCCGTGTGACCGCCGTCTAAGTAGCGGCCGTCACACGGCCATTTTTTGTGCCAATGTTAGCCTATGGGGCTATTCACATGGCCGTTTATTTAACGGCCAGTGAATAGTGTCCGTCCGGAAATAGGACATGTCCTATTTCTGGCCCGTTTCCACGGCCCGACTGCCCCATTGAAATCAATGGGCCCGTTTTTAACGGCCGATTGACAGGAGTGCTCCCGTCTACTGGCCGTTAAAAACGGGTCCCATATGGCCACTCACCCTACCCACTTGCTAGCGCAGTCTCCAGTGAGCAGGCCCTGCCAATGGACCTGCGTTATGCGCAGTGACGTCATCACGTTGGCGCATTCAGTGACATCATCGCAGGTCCTTCGGCAGGTCCTGTGCGTGAGAGAAGAGACTGCTGCAGCGCGAGCAAGTGGAGAAGGTGAGGTGTTTTTTTTTTTTTTTTTAATCATCAAAAGGCAGCTCTGGGGGCATTTATTTAAACCATGGGGGACATTATTTTACATGGGGGCCTACATGGGGGACATTATCTTACATGGGGGCCTACATGGGGGACATTATCTTACATGGGGGCCTACATGGGGGCCATTATTTTACATGGGGGCCTACATGGGGGACATTATTTTAGTTAGGGGCACTATGGAGGACATTATGGGCATCATGGGGGTCATGAAAAACTGATACAAAACGAATGCAAAACGGACATTAAAAATGGACACACGGCCAGAAAATGGATGCACACACTGATGCAAAATGGCCATGAAAAACTGACAGTGTGTCCGTTTTTAACGGACGGTTTTTTCACTGTCGTGTGCATGTAGCCTAATACTTTTTACATACTAAGGCTTCATTCACACGACCGTATGTGTTTTGCGGTCCGCAAATTGCGGATCCGCAAAAAAAACGGATGACGTTCCGTATGGCATCCGTGTCCGTTTTTTTGCGGATCCATTGTAACAATGCCTATCCTTGTCAGCACAACGGACAAGAATAGGACATGTTCTATCTTTTTTGCGGAATGGAAATGTGGACATATGGAAACGGAATGCAAACGGAGTACCTTCCGTTTTTTTTGCGGACCCATTCAAATGAATGGTTCCACATACGGTCCGCAAAAAAACGGAACGGACACAAAATACGGTCGTGTGAATGAAGCCTTACATTTAGCCTCCTTAAAGGGCTAGAACCTGGGATCTTTTGATCCCTTGTCACATAAATCATAATAGAGAACTATTATGGCAATTGGGATTCTGACACTCTGCCTGCTGAGCTGTGTCTCATGCACAGCTTTGCAGGCAGAATACCATGAGAGCCCTGAGAACCTTTCACTGCGGGGGGCTCCCATCTGAAGGCAGAGGGAGCCGCCTCCCTCTGCCTAACTCCATAGATGCCATGATCTGTGGGGCAGAACAGCGGCCTACTCTATACGAGCCCTTGCGCATAATGCGTATATGTATGGCATTATGTGTTAAGGGATTATGAAAACAATATAAAAGATGTTTAGAGTTTAGTTTCTAAAAGCAATTTTAGCCATAATTTTCCCATCATGATCTTCTGGTAACTTACAGCTTTCTTTAAAATCTCCTATGATCTCCTTAAAGGCTATGGAGACTTTCTGGCCTTTTTATGATTGCATTTTACTCATTTTGGGCTAAATTTTTTTTTTTCAATTAAAAATGCTCATCGGTTTCTGAGATACAGGGCTTAAAAATCAGTCTGTTTGCAAACTATAATTTTTGGTTTAGTTTTTTTTGGTTATAATTTTTGGAATCCCGTCATCTTAATGCTCATATGTAGCCTTTATCTCTCATGTCCTGACCTCATTATAGCTCAATTCTTATCAAACTGATAAGAATATGACTTAAATAAGTGTTTATGAGGTCAGGAGATAAGAGATAAAGGTACACATGAGCACTCAGATGACGGGATTCAATGAAAGCGGAAAATGACAGCTTGCAAACAGACTTATTGTTAACCCCTGTATCTCAGAAACAGCTGAACATTTTTAATAGACACCAACTGAAAAAATGATTTTTTTTTTAGCCCAAAATGAGAAATGCAATCATAAAAAAAATGCCCTCATAGCGTTTAAACATACAAACACCATCACAAAACGGATACTAATAGCATATAGTGACAATAACACTTGATTGTGTTGATACCTTGCTTTGATGATCATGCTTCATTTCCCAGCCTCTTGGTAACTCTAGTTGTTTATTGGCAAATACGTTTAAAAATCCCACAAGATCTCGATTATGTTGATAGCGCTCAAAATGGTGAGTGTCTCTCCGAACTTTGGTGATCATATGCTTTAAACATGTGTTATTTGTAAACATGCGATAGGCACTCTAGAAATATAGAAGATATAGGTGAAATAGTGTAATAAACAGTATACACTTAATGTAGGATAAACTCAGTACATCTGTCTGATAACATCAGGGTAAATAGAAGGGAAACTGTACCAGTGAGCAGAGGTCAAAAGTGCATCCTCCTGTGTCAGTGAAGCAAAAAAACAGGTACATCAGGACCTAAGTTTTACTAGTGATGTTCTCCATCATTTCTATAATTCTATATAGAGATTGCTATACGCAGGTACAATGACATACAGTACCTACCAATGAGGCAGAGCACACCACTGCTATGGGGCCCGGAGTTGAATTGCTTCTCACTGCATTTTTGTCAGCCACCACTAGGAGGCTTGGTTCAAAGACATCATCTATAGCTCTCTTTGGCCTTAATGGCAACTGTATAAATTCCTATCCAGTGAGCTCCTCCTAGTGGTGGCTGCAGGCAGACAGTTTTATAATATACTATGTGAAGGGAAGCTGATTTTATGCCACTTGTGTTGGCACATGGTGTTAAGAATTATCACTATATTTATGAAGCACCTGTTCCACTTTTTTAAATTACAAATTTCTTCTACTAAATAACAAAATCATAAATACTGCAGAAATCTGGGGAGTTGAGTTCTTTTGGGTCCAGGGACTGAACTCCTTCTTCCTCTTCACCATGAAAAAACACTGAATTTTCATACAGCGGCCACTAGGAGGAGCTCAATGCAAAGAGATTCCAGTAAATTGTAACTGCATAGATTCCTATTCACTGAGCTCCCCCTAGTGGTGACTGCAGGAAGACAGCTTTATAATAGAAGGGAAACAGATTTGTCAATTTATTTTTGCCAGAGGTCTTGTGTGAATGCATTAAAAAATATAGTGTGTAGAATGAGCGCCATATTTATGAAGCATCTGTTCCACTTTTTCCAAAATAGAAGTCAGAGGTTGAGAAAAATTTTTTTATTATAATATTTTTTTGCTTAATAAAAAAAATGATTGATGTAATTTGACAAAACTGAATGATGTAATTGGACAAAAATCTGGGGGTTTGCACTTTGTATTGCCTGGGAGTGTTTACTGGGAAACTGGGTGGGATGAGGGGGAGGGGCATGATAAGTTTTGCTATGGAACCTCAGGAGATCTGTGTATACCCCTGCTTCAAACCAATTAAAAAGACATTCAATTTTACAAATTAAGTATCTTTCAGTGACAGACACTTCCATCTTAATAATTTTACAGTACATAAAGCAAAAAAAAACCCTCATGTCGATTGTGATAGATAAACAGTACTACATTGGATAATCAAAGAACTATACATATTGTCTACTTACAGGGTTTGAATGCAAAACTGTAAAGAACTCTGGATTAGTAAGAAATTTCACAGGAGGGGAATTAAGCAACAAACTGAGCCTGGACCTTGAGGTAGAATGAGGAAGAGCATTCTCCCTGCGGAAATCTGCAAAAAAAAAAAAAAAATTTAAAACATTTGTTTTACTTTTTAAGTAATCCATTGTGTAGTCTACTTGAAAGTTAAAGTAGAACTCCTGCAAAAATGTATATTCTCTGACCTGTTAGAAAGGTGCATGATGTAATCTGTAGTGAATGTAATCTTCTTACCAGTGACTGTATCTTTGAGCTATCCCCTCCCTTCTGCTCCTCAGCTGTGTCATGTGACCAGCACTCTGATCTCCACCGGGCACAGGACAGGAAGTCAGTTACTTCTCTATTCATTCCTATGAGACTGAGAGTGAGGCTCCCATAGAAATACATAGAGAAACAGAGTTCCTGTCCACACATAAGATGCTGTGTCAGTTGGTGAGTCTGTTTGCCGGTCACATGACACAGATGAGAAGCATCAGGGAGATATAACTCACAAATACAGCCACTGGTAAGAAAATGACATTCACTACAGATTACATCATGTACCTTTCTAGCAGGACAGAGAATAATATTTTTTGCAGTAGTTCTTTAACCCTTTCAGTACCGGAGGTTTTTTCGGTTCTGCATTTTCGTTTTGCGCTCCCTGCCTTCAAACAGCCATAACTCTTTTATTTTTCTGTTCACATAGCTGTATGAGGGCTTGTTTTTTGCAGGACAAGTTGTACTTTCCAACGCCACCATTTAATATTGCATATGGTGTAGTGGGAAGCGGGAAAAAAATTCCAAATCAGGTGAAATTGCAAAAAAAAAGCTATTCCGCTACAGTTCTACGGGTTTCTTATTTACAGCGTTCGATGTGCATTAAAACTGACCTATTACTTTCATTCTACTGGTCAGTACGAATCCGGCAATACCTAATATGTATAGTTTTTCCTGCGTTTTGATAGTGATAAAATAATTAGAAAGTTGCCCTTTTTTTTTTCCTTGTCATATCTTGACCCCTATAACTTTTTGGTATTTATGTGTACGGAGCTGTATGGGGGCTCATTTTTTGCGGGACAATCTGAAGTTTTTATTGATACCATTCTGGGGTGTGTATGACTTTTTGATCACTTTTTATTTAATTTTTTTTAGAAAAAAAAGCGACAAAAAACGGCAAATCGCCATTTGGACGCTTTTTTCCGCCACACAATTCGCCGTATTGGAATTTTTTTTTTTTATATTTTAAAAGTACAGGCGTTTTCGGTCACGGTGATACCCATGATGTCTATATTTATTGTTATTTAGGTATTTATTTTTTTATTATACGGAAAGGGGGGTGATTTGAACTTTTACATCTTTTTTTATTTTTTAGATATTTTTTAACATTTTTTTTAATTTTTTTTTTTTACTATTTGAAAGCTCAAATATGGGCTGATATATTGTGGCTTTTTTTTTTCTTTATGAGAAATCAGGGATTTTCTAGACTCAGAAATCCAAGAACTGCTCATCTCTTATCCTGGCCTGCCATCCAGTGGCCAGAATAAGAATTGCACTTTGAAAACTGTAATCCTCACCAGCGAGGATTACAGTTTTCATATGGTGTACAGACACCCCGATTGGCCACACGGGGTGTCTGTACACCATCCGGAAGCGAACGCTTCCGGGTTCAGACGCAACTAGATGCCGTGATCACGGCATCTAAACGCCCAGGAAGACGCCGCCGATCTAGTAAGTAGCGGCAAGTCTCTGCTGTTAGAAACAGCAGAGACTTGCTGGCCATGACGCCCGCCGCACTTGCGAGCAGGCGCCATGTGCCCGCATCGCCCCAGCGCCGTCCATGTACGGCGCTGGGAGTGTAAGGGTTAAAGTATATACTGTACAATTGAAGCTCTTCTGAGATTGGAGAACCACGCATCTCTTCATAGGTCAGTGCTTCCCACTAGGGGGAGCTATAATGTCATAGATATAGTATAGATATTCATCTCTGCCCACATCTCATTAGAATGGGCACTCTTCATTATGTCTAAAAATATTTATTTTGCGTTTTGTTATTTTTCAATTGCTTAAATTTACAAGTTTCAATCGGGCTGGCCTTGGAATTGTTACAGTGCGCATCACTCTTCCATGGTAAAGGGGGTGCTGAATCACCCCTTAGCAAATTACCACCCAGAACATCAGCTAATGGTGGAGGCACAGACACTGTTACGGATCAGTGAGTATGGGCCCACTGTGCCAAATAACCGGTTTGACTTTGGACTAAGGCTAGTTTCACACTAGCACTAAAATCTTCATTGTATATTGCAATGGTATTTGTCCAACCGAATCCTGGGACTAATGCCGGAAACAGTCCGGATCCCCTCTGGGTCCCATTATAGACAATAGGGCCTGGCAGTGCTCCAGGCTATGCCACATACGATGAACTCTGGAAGGCTGTTCCTCTGGCGGAACAGCATGCTGGAAGATTTTAGCGCTAGTGTGAAACTAGCCTAATTTTAAGGGCGTTATTCAGGCATTCACCCTTTAACCCATATACAGGGATCTGGACTTTGCTGCAAGGTAGAAACCGGACTGCTAACTCCTGGGATAGCCCCAGTATAGTTGACAGCAGACCCACTGGGGTCAGGGACTCTGATGCAAGCACAGGGAACTCATGGTACAGAAAGTGCAGGAAAATCGGATATTTTGAGATCCAGGCAGCACAGAAACATGTAGACACAGGTTAGTCTTGACAGCAGGGTGGTAGTGAAGACACAGATAGGGCAGGGAAGCTGGGAGATCCATCACCCCATCTAGTCCCAGACTGAAGAGCATGTAAAGGGCAGGCATTATCTTATTGGAACACCACATCTCCTGAGTAAATAAAAAGGCAGTAGAACTGGTTCCACAATGTCCTGCACACACTGAAGGCTGGTCAGTGTTCCCGCAACGAATACCAGATGGGAACGGGCTTGATAGTTAATGGTCCACCACACACCATGTCACCTGGTGTTGGTCCTCTGTGTCTCCGTGCTATGCATGATGGCAGCAGGCGCTCTCCAGCCTTCCTGCAAACCCGGATGTGGCTATCAATGGCAAACAAGTCAGTTCAGCGATGAAAGCAGGTTCTGCTCTGGTACTAATGATGGCCGCTTCAGAGTTTGCAGAAGGGTTGGACAGCACTTGCACTAGCATCATGCCTTAGTGTTTGCCCGCTCCCCTCTCCTTTTGTCAGATCTGTCCTTTATTTAGTTGGTCTCGTCTACAAAACTGATTGTATGCAGCTTAAGGCTTCTGCAGCACTTTTTAAGGCAATACATAATTCTGAATACCATGTCACTCACTGGTATACAGTATAATTAAAGGGGTTTTCATATTGATGGGCCATCCTCATGACAGACCCTCAATATCTCATTGGTGAGAGCATTAGTAACGGTACGTCCAAAAATGTCCTATATATTAAAATATCACGTTATTTATCTCACATGCTGAATGTCATAAAAATGCAGAAAACCAGAATTTATGGGTTTTTTGGTCACCGTACCTCTCAAAAAATGTGGACTAAAAAAATAATAAACCAAAATAGTAACAATAAAAACTACAGGTGACCCCGTAAAAATTAAGCCCTTACAACAGAAAATTAAAAAGTTATAGGTTTCAAAATCTGATACAGAGTAATAAAAAAAAAATGTGTTTTTCCTTTTTTTAAGGTTGGTTAAACATAAAAAACTAGCACAAAGCATGACATGCAAAAGATGATATTATTAGAACTGTTTTTTATGTATCACCGTTGATCTGGTTAGATCTTTTGGTTGTCACATAATGGAATTACCTTGTATATCGAGGATTACCTTTATCACATAACTTTATCTACTGAGCTTTTGGGTATTTTTATCTTACTTCTTCACTGACTGTCAGCTTATTGCCTTATCGTTGATAAGGATTATATATGTCTGAGCATTTCTGAACTCGTACTGATGTCATTATTTTACGCTCTTGCTTTACTGGGGATAGCACTGCAGCAGGGTGACATTTGTTTATTCCTAATTTTATTTGTATTTAATTGACTTTAAAAAATAATGTGTGTCTACATTGTATTATGGAAGCGATCAAAGTGGCTAAAAAAAGAAATAAAGTTTTATTTAAAAAAAAATCTCCCAAGTTAAAACACACACACATCATTTTCCACTGAAAAAAAGCTGTTCAATGGAAAGACTTGAAAAAATAAAACCCCTGTACATGTTTGGTATCATTGCATCCAGAATTACTATTTTTTGCATAACTGATACAAAAAAAAGGTGAGTGGAGCAGTGCCAGTGCCTGTCTGGGAGAGAGGAGCCGTGGAAAATCATGAACTTCAGCTGCAACATCAAAGACAACCCAAGGACAAAAGCCAGTGGAATAACTAGGACTGACTGGGCCCCACACCAAATTTTTGAACAGGCTCACCCCACCCCCAGCAACATCCTCCTCCGGGACAGGCCTCTTCTGACTTTGGGCCCTGTAGAAGCTGCTTCCCCTGATTCCACTATAGCTACACCCCTGACAAGAGTGGTACTCTTCTTGAGTGAAAAAAAAGCTAGACTCTTTAAAGGGGTTCTCCGGGAATTAAGAAAATAAAATGACTAAAATTACTTAATTATTACTTTATTATAAATATATTCCCAAATACCATTCATTAGTTATAATGGCTCTTTTTGTGTGGGGAGCAATCATTAGGAGAAATAAAATGGCCGCCATCCTATTAGTAACACAAAACCTGTCCTTATCACACAGCAGGACAAGTTACTTCACAACACTGAGGTAAAGAGCTGACTCATCCTCCTCTCTGCTTTGCTTGTCAGGGATTATGATCCTGAATATATCTGATAAGATCTTCAGCTGAATCTCTGTAGGAACGGAGCTCATGAGGAGACATGAAGTACAGAGAGGACGGACAGGACAGACTGTGGTAATGGAGACTGCATACAAGAGCTGCTGTCATTAGCCACATCCCCACCCTCCTCTGTGTTCTGAAGTAACTTGTCCTGCTGTATGATTAGGACAGGTTTTGTGTGTACTAATAGGACGGCGGCCATTTTATTTCTTCTAATGATTGCTCCTTAGACAAAATGATCCATTATAAATAATGAAAGATATTTGGGAATATATTTATAATAAAGTAATATTTAAGAATTTTCAGTAATTTTATTTTCTTAATTCTTGGAAAACCGCCTTTAACAGGACGGGGGGCAGTGCATTAATATTGGTGGTAGATAAAGTGCGTGGGTTTAACTATTGCTTCCAAAATAAGACTGTGGAAAATAATTGTCCCCTTATATATAACACACATGCTGATTGTCCTGAAAATATAGACATAATGTTAACCGCCAGGAGCTTATGGTAAGATTTGGTGATGTCTAAATCTATATATTTTACAGACCTGCATTTGAATGATGATAATCCACATCATCCCCTGCTACCGCCCCTTCAACCGGATGTGGCACTTCCTCGGCTTGATCGTTAGTCATCGTTCGTCGGATGCTTTGATACCTGTTATTGTAATTAAAAAAAACAAGAAAAAAATGACTCAGCCGCACCTACTGACGACCTTCAAATACGTACGTTCGCACTTCAGAAATATCTGGTGGAAGTAAACAAAGACTCTAAAAATAATATATCAGGAAGGAATTATTATTATCTCTCAGTTATCTCCAACACAGTGAATGGAGCCGCAGTGGTCATGCGCATCTGCTACTCCAATGGACTATAATTTGTTGGGAAATCTGGCATTAAGGGGGGGATGCATCATCCGCCTATGGCGTTTTTTTGGCATTAAAAAGTTGTGAAACCCTGATTTTGCAACTTTTTAAATGTCACAGTGACTACTTAAGTTGCAACTAGCACTTTTACGCTGCCCTCGCCAGTTGAGAAAAAAGGGCGGGGTATGGGCGGGAGTTGTGAAGTTTTGAAGGTGCACAGAAATCTTAAAGGAGTTATCCCATGACTAATGTAAAAAATTAAAATCAGACATCATATAGTACATAACAACCTCTTTCTAACAAAGCTAGAACCAGCCCTGTACCTCACATGGATCCAGAGATCTCCACATTCATTGCTCTGCTAGATTTATACCAAGCTGAAAACTCAAGGGGAGTGTCTTTTCTGCTGCAGCTTCGGAGATGTGTCCATGCTCTCCCTATCACAGCTCAGGAGGCGTGTCTCAGCTCTCCCTATCACAGCTCAGGAGGCGTGTCTCAGCTCTCCCTATCACAGCTCAGGAGGTGTGTCTCAGCTCTCCCTATCACAGCTCAGGAGGTGTGTCTCAGCTCTCCCTATCACAGCTCAGGAGGTGTGTCTCAGCTCTCCCTATCACAGCTCAGGAGGCGTGTCTCAGCTCTCCCTATCACAGCTCAGGAGGCGTGTCTCAGCTCCCTCTATCACAGCTCAGGAGGCGTGTCTTAGCTCCCTCTATCACAGCTCAGGAGGCGTGTCTTAGCTCTCCCTATCACAGCTCAGGAGGTGTGTCTCAGCTCTCCCTATCACAGCTCAGGAGGTGTGTCTCAACTCTCCCTATCACAGCTCAGGAGTGTGTCTCAACTCTCCCTATCACAGCTCAGGAGGTGTGTCTCAACTCTCCCTATCACAGCTCAGGAGGCGTGTCTCAGCTCCCTCTATCACAGCTCAGGAGGCGTGTCTCAGCTCTCCCCATCACAGCTCAGGAGGCGTGCCTCAGCTCTCCCCATCACAGCTCAGGAGGCGTGTCTCAGCTCTCCCTATCACAGCTCAGGAGGCGTGTCTCAGCTCTCCCTATCACAGCTCAGGAGGCGTGTCCATGCTCTCCCTATCACAGCTTCAGGGCAGCTTCAGGATGAATCAGCGCTATACAGATACATTTTATTGAATAGCTCAGTGGATATTTTTAATTACATGCAATTACAAAAGTATTTAAATGCAGGGGCTGGTTTGAAAACCGTTGAATGTTTTTCATGGGACAACCCCTTCAAGAACTTCAGCGTCCTAAGAAGGATGCTTTAAAGCAATCCAACCAAATAAGCTATTAAAAACAAGGACTGCGTATCTAGTTTCAGGTTGTGCGATCCTTGTTGTTAACA
Organism: Rhinella marina; assembly: GCA_900303285.1. NCBI lineage: Eukaryota > Metazoa > Chordata > Amphibia > Anura > Bufonidae > Rhinella > Rhinella marina. The sequence continues at coordinate 97,662 of ONZH01006970.1, read as the reverse complement.
CAGTTTTAGAATAAAGACGGACTGGATTTTAAACATTCTAAGATATAAGATTTCTACATTATTTTGCAATTCCTGTGTCTCTTGTATTCTACTAATGGAAGTACGGGAATTTAAAACTGAAAGTGATTGTCTATCATTTTGTTTTATGGTCCAAAATTTGTGATCTGTCTTTATAGGGACTAGACCACATTTTCATCAAGTGACTGAAAGCAAGCTCATAAAATACAGTATGTAGAGCTTGGGATGGGAGTAACGCAGAATGATGTGGTGACAGCTACAATACTACCCCCCATTTACCCCCCCTCCCCCACCATTGTGGATATACTTTACATGCTGACATTGTATGACGGGGCTCAAAGTAAGGATAGAGATACATTATATGTGAAGGCACAGTGGGTTTAGATATGCATCTCAAACATCATACAGCTAAAATCACATTTGCACTTTTTATGTCAAGAAGGAGCAATAGTGGTAGAATTCTTCCATATTAGAGAAAAATGCTGCCTCATAAGTTTAATAAATCTGCCTAAATGTTCTTACGTGGATACATTTCTTAACATTAAAGGTTGTGTTCACCTCTGGGGGCTTTTTTTCTTTTATGATTGCATTTTACTACCTTTGGGCTAAAAAGTACTTTATTAATTTGTCTTCATTAAAAAAATTTTAGCAGGTTTTGTGATAAAGAGTTATATCTTTGCCTAGCTGTGAGCAACTTACTTTCACTTTCACTCTGAGCCGTCATCTAAGGGGCTGTGTATAGTCCTTATCTCTGATCTCCTAAGAGCTCATAAACACTTATTTAAGCCTCATTCACACGTCAGAGTCAGTGACTTTTATCAGTGAAGACGTCAAGCCCACACAGACATTAGGTATAAGGCCTCATGCACACGAACGTGTGCCGGCCGTGCCCATGCTGCGGTCCGCAATGAGTTTGCAACGACCGTAGGGCTTCCACATGCGGATCACAGACCCATTCACTTCAATGGGGTCCGTGATCCGCATCCGACTGTCCACACTGGAAAAAAATAGAACAAATTCTATTTTTTTGCGGTGCGGAGGCACGGACAAATACCACAGAAGCACTCCGTAGTGCTTACGTGGACTTCCGATCCGTGCCTCCGTTCTGCACCGCATCTCCCGGATTAAGGACCCATTCAAGTGAATGAGTCCGCATCCGTGATGCGGGGTGCACACGGCCGGTGCCTGTGTATTGCAGACCCGCCATATGCGGGCTGCAATACAGCCACGGCCGGAACATATTCGTGTGCATGAGGCCTAAGGGAAAGATCTGCATCTGTTCTGTGTTTAGAGCCGCACCTGGTTTCGGCTCAAAATCACCGATGGAAATCAATGGCCAAAACACTGACATGTGAATAAGGCATTAATTTTATCAGTTTGATAAGACTTTAGCTATAATAAGTGTTTGGGGGTCAGGAGATCAGAGATAAGAGCTACACATGAGCCATCAGATGATAGGATTCAGAGAAAAGAAGGCATTCACAGGACTGTATCTGTTTTGCGGTCTGCAAATTGCAGATCTGTAAAACATGGATACTGACCGGGAGCGTTTCGTATTTCGTAAATCAGCATGTCCTGGCCTTTATTAGAATAGAACATGTTCTAGTTTTTGCAGGGCTACAGAACTACAATTCCAATTCTTTTGCAATTCCAATGAAATGAACTGAAAATATGCTCCCTAAACAGAAAGTGAGAGCAAATAGACTGAAATTTAACCCCTGTATCTCAAAAACGGCTAACATTTTTCATAAAATGATTAAAAAAATGATTTTTAGCCCAAAATGAGAAAAATGCAATAAAAAATTGCCCTGAAGGTGTCTATAGCCTTGTAAAATCCTACCTATTTCCTAATGTACAGTAAATGAGGTACTGTATAAATCACCAGCATACATTCTCACCGTCTATTAAGCTGCTCCATTTGCTGAATTGAGTTTGATCTCTGCAGGATCTGTGGAGCTGGAGGAGCTGTAGGTCGCTGCCATGTTGTTGTACGATTTACATGATCCACATAAAATATTCTACCATGACTGTCAATCCGCGCTTCCCAATCTAAAAATTAGCGAATATACAAAATACATTTGAAGGCAATTTTTCAATAAAAACAGTCAATGTACAGTCAAGAACTAAGCATAACTTTATTTTTCTCATAAACAGGTTTTTTACAAAACCCAAGACACAAAACCCATTTTTTTGTGATCTGTGGAGATCCTTGCAGGCAGACCTGCATTGGCCATACATGTAAATATTGGCACCACCCCTTTAATAGTCTAAGGAAGTCAGAATTCCACTTCCTGTGTGTCAGTCAGCCATTTCTTAGTTTCTGGAAAAGTTGAGTGACTGTCAATATGGCTGCCATTACAGGAACAGCTTTCACCATTCTTTCTCAGACTCAGAAATGGTGACAACATATGTGGGAAATATGAAAGCTGCCATACTAGTTGTCAGCCAGTTATCTGAATAAAAATAACACTATGGAGAGAAATTTGTAGTTGGCTGCATGTCACTGACACTGGCATACAAAAGGCATTTTGCACAAAAATGTCTAACTTTTTGCCATTTGGAGCCACTTTTTAAGAAAGCGGAAGAGGTTTATGAGAGGTACATAGGGGGTCATTTATCAAACTGGTGTAAAGTAGAACTGGCTTAGTTGCCCATAGCAACCAATCAGATTCCACCTTTCATCTTGGAAAATTAAAGGTGTAATCGGATTGGTTGCTATGGGCAACTAAGCCAGTTCTACTTTATACCAGTTTGATAAATGACCCCCATAGTCTCTGCAGCCTGGACTACGCACTGGTGGAACTGTATGCCACCTCATAGTGAGGGAGGTTTAATCATCTGGCACACTGTCTATAAGAATATGAGCCCAATTTATTAAGAGGCCTGTACCTCTTAGAGTCCAGATCACCATTTTTTTTAAATTTTTCTACTGCCCACCGTTCCCCCGCTGTCAGCTCTCGTAGCTGTCTGGACTGCCAGGGGAAGACTGGTCATAGACCCCACAGGGAAAGTTCCTGGTGGGCCAATGCCCAGGGGGCCACTCAAGCCCTCCTCATATGGCCCCCAGCCATGATCTGATGCTCTCAGCAATAATTAATGTAGGAGCTTCAGGCACTTATTCACCTGGCCAGCAACCATAGGTGCCCTTCTGAATTCAACTGTATCGCCATCCTCAGGACGATAATACAGTTTCATACCATGGTGCGGACGGTAGTATATTGCGCAACACTGTGGTATTTGGTTTTTCTGGGGTGTTACTTTGTTCTCCACTATGGTATCGCTGGCCCCGCCACCTTCTGTAGGCCCTGCCTACATGTGTTCACCCTATCTACTTGTGTTGCCCTGCCTCCTGTCAATTTGAACCCCACCTACAACATGGGGACACTTTTAGGTTTTTATCCAGGGCCACTTTAAGATTTCAGTCCGCCCCTGAGGAACGGTTTTGCTGTGCTAACAAAATGGAGAGGACTCATGTGCACAGTCCGCACTGTGTATTTCAGTGCAGCTCTGAATGTGGAGGAACAGGGGGCAGTGATCTGGACTCCTTATCTGCAGGACTACTCATATATTACTGCAGGTAATAGTCCTAGATCCTGGTGACAGATTCCCTAATACATTTGGCTCATCTTCCTCCAATTCCTTCCCCCCAGTGACTTGTAATGGCAGTGACCTTTTGGGGTGTGGAAGTCATCTCAAACTATCATTGTCACCTTCTAAACAAAAAGAATTTAATGACAGAAAATAACAAATCCTTTAGTAAATCAGTGCACAGTCATTTTACATAATGCCTTTGTAGAGTGAATATTAACAAAGCGGAAAAGGTAGATAAAAAGTGACACTGGAATGAAGTAAGGACTCACTAGGGGGTAAAGCTTCATCTATTCTCTGGTATCTGCTGACATCTTGTCGGATTGAAGGAAGTGACCGCAGTGGTTGATGGCCATTCACTTGGGAACCTGCAGCATAACACAATATTGAAAAAAATGTGTCACCAGGAGGTAAAAAAAAAAATCTTATGTTAATGACTTAACAAAGGCATTATGTTTAAGCTACGTTCACTTGTGCGGTAGCCTGATCCAGCAGAGAACAGGCTGGCGGAGTTCACCAGATCTGGCTTTGAGGGACACTACAATAATGGGAACCAGCAGCTTTCCAGTATGAGCGCTGAGTTTCGGCATGCATTATAGTCTATGGGATACGGTGACAATGGGCAGTATCCAGCAATACCAGATCCAGTAAACTCTGGCAGGCTGTTCTCTACCGCACATGTGGATGAAGCCTTACACTAAATTCTTATCAATTTTCTGCAGTGTTGATAAAGAGACATTACGTGGACATGTGTCTTAAATCACTTGTATGTGTATTAAAATTATCTTCATAAAGCGATCTATTATACTACCCTGGCAACATTGTGCAGGTCTAATTACTAAGCTAAACAATTAATTAGAGAAGCATAATGAAAATGAAGAAAAGCATAGAAAAAACATTCTTCTCTATATGGTAATACTATAGCTTAGTGGTCAGCCTTGCATGTAGAGATCCCAGGTTTGAATCTTATCATCATATCAATATCTAATCATATATTGTGTTTGGGAATAAACCAGAAATATGTTTTAGGTTTCTAAGCATAAAAACACTATTCTCAATATAGTAAGGCTATATAAGAAAAAAATAATCATTGTATACGCCACTCCTGGGAACTTAGGATCTTTACCCGAAGGCTGACCCCTTAGCACTAAGCTATAGCTTAACCACATAGGTAATAATGTTTTTTCTATCCTTAGAAAGCTAACACATACTACTGGTGTCTCTATTATCATACATTGTACTTGTAAAAAAGCAGTAATATGTATATTAGCTTTCTAAGCATAGAAATCCACTCCTCATTATGGTAAGGCTATAGTGTATATGATATGTACATGTTAGGACATAGCTCTGCCCTCAGCAAAATGATGTCTAGCCCTGTCAATCAAGAAGAGGGGGGTGTGCAGCGCACAAGGGGTGTTACAAAGCTGTGGTCCAAGGATTCAGCCCTGCCCCCTGGTGCTCTTTAACATTTGCATATGAATAAAAATGCAGATATATCTGCAGCTGTTTAGCATACAGACAAAAGAAAGGCATCATTTAAGTCATCATTATGAGCCCTACTTGATCATGCTGATCAAGCCTCTTATTATTATTGGTCAGAATATGTAATTTCAATCTGTTCAGACTACTTGCATCCTCATGGAATAACAATTTTGTGCAATCTGCCACCAGGGGTGCACCCAGCCTTTCTGCTGCCTAAGGCAAAAACTGAAACTGTGCTCTCCCCCCCACCCCCTCCCCATTCCAATTTCTTAACCTAACCCCTCACCTGGCTCATCTAAACAGTGCCGTTAATCTCAGACTGCACATGTACAAACTGACAACTGGTAACATTCAGCTGGAACTTTAGTTGAGGAATGACACAACATAGAGTTCTATGAAAAGATGCTCCTGAATTGTTATGGCATGGGGAATGCAAGCAGTTACTAAAACAAATTTATTAGGAGAGATGATAGGTCATCTTTAAAGGTAGAATGCCTTACCTGCTGTGGCACCTTCATTTTGCAAGGTACTCTGTAAAATATCCATTGATGTTGCCTGTGCTCCACCGGAGTCCTCATCCTGAGTGTGTTGCCTACTGGTGGTAGCTGTTTGTACGTTTCTTCTCTGCCAGATTTCCTCTGTCTCATCTCCTTCACACAACATTTCTGCTCCACTTTGATCTACCTCTTTGTTTCTGTTGATGGTCACAGTTGGAAGGGAACAAGGGTTGCAGTGGGAAGCCTGCACCTCTAAATTGGTGGAAGGCCCAGATCCGAAAACAGAAGCCCCCCATCCCTCAAAATTTGCATAAAGAGCAGGGCTTTCCGAACTGTCTACAGACGAAGAACATGTACTTTGCGTAAAACTTCCCGAAGTAACATTAAAATTAAAAATAACATCTCTGCCCTCATTATTTGTCCTTCCTTCGACACCGCTACCTTCTTCACATGCGGTTTGTGTGTTAGTCGAAATACATGCTCCTATTTCAGACCCTTCCTGAGCAGGTGGACATAATGTAGGCTCAGATATATTTGGATCAATGTCACTCTTCCCGATTTTTAGTTGTTTCAAACACTTCCCCATTGAAATGTGAGGGTTCCTGTACTCCCTCACAAATGCACAGCGTAGTGTCCGTCTCCTCAACAACACCGCCACCGACTATTGTACCTTCAGCCTCCCCTCCAACTGCTCCGAACATTGGTTGTTCTGTATTTAAAGTCTGAGCATTACCTCCAGAAACATCAGACATTTGTGGGTTCAGCTGTGCATTTTCAGAACTGCTATGTTCCTCTTGACTTGAGGATATGTGAAAAGAACAGTCTTTTTTAGCATTGTTACTACAGCGCAGCACGAGTCCGCCTTCTTCCAGAAATGGTGAATGACACATCGCCTCTTGCTGACATTCGTGATCTTCTTCGTCCGAATCAATGTGAAGCATTGCATTGAGCCTTGTATCTGTGGGAAAACTGCTCCTCAGCTTTGGCGAAGCTCCAAGCGGCCGATCGCAAGGAACAGAGGCAGGAGAGCAAGACTTAGCATTGTTATTATTCTGTTCAATTGCATCAAGGTAATCATTAAGAGAGTCCTGGCGGTTTCGAATAGGCGACATCCTCGAAGAGGTGCTAGCCGTCTCATTACAGTTGGTCTCAAGGGTGACGCTTGATCTTACCCCGTCCAGTAAAGACTCTGCATGTAGGGGGCCATTGGAATATGAAGGCGAATCGTGACCTGCAGGGCTATCTTCATCGTCGGAAGGTGTACCAAGATCTCCGTTGATATTGTTGGCGGCAAGCAGCGTGCCGACTGCCTCTGGAGAAGCATCTATGAAGAAATTTTGAAAAGTAATTATTTCAAATAGGATTCATTATGTCAACACATTCTTCAACTAACGGAAGTCTTTCACAACATTTTGTGCACTACATTTCCAGTTAATAATTTATACAAAATTCTGTTTTGCAAAACAATTTCAGCATTGCATGAGCCTATAATATGCATTGAAGGGAATAAAAAACCTAAAGCCAATTCAAAATATGTAATGCAATATTAATACAGCTCAGGACACTATGGGGGGAATTCACCATGAGGGAAATATTACAAGTCCTGCTCTGTGCTCTGTCCTGCCCCCTGCGGTTTGTTTTCCTGACTGCAGTGTTGACGTCTCATGCACACAGTGACATCCCTTATAATGATGAGACCAGTGACTGGCTGCATGGTTGGACTGCTGCAGCCAGGATTAGTTCACCAGTTTCTTCCAATAAAGAAAAACATAAGGGGTTGTCTGCTTTTTACCACTGATGACCTATCCTCAGGATAGGTCATCAATATCAGATCGGTGGGGGTCCGACTACCGACATCCCCACCGATCAGCCGTTTGAAGAGAATGCCGCGCTCGTACGAGTGCTGCCTTCTCTGCTCTCCGTAGCAATTCCAGTCGTGAGCAGTGTAATTACAAGTATGGCGTCCCCATTCTCTTCTATGGGACGGCTCCATCTGTTCAAGTGAATACGACGTCCCAGAGAAGTGAATGGGGATGCCATACTTGTTCTTACACCTGCTCAACACTTGCTGCAGCGAGCAGGTAAACAGAGCAGAGAAGGCAGAGCTCATATGAGCTCTGCTTTCTCTTCAAACAGCTCGATTGGCGGGGGCGCTGGGTGTGATATTGATGACCTATCCTGAGGATAGGTCATCAATAGTAAAAAGCAGACAATCTCTTTAACTTCACTGTTTTAGGATCTATTAGGCTGGAAAACGACATGGAACTGAGGCTAATAAATCAATGCCTACACTGTCAGCGCAGTGTCAGTGTCTCATATATAGCCATTACATGAATATGAAATAACATGCAGGCATGTAACCACGGGTTTCTCACATTTCCTTACCATCATGAATTGATGAGGTTATTTCAACTTTGAACTGTAAATATCCGCTTACGTGATCAGTCGGCAGTTTTCTACCCAGATTATAACTTAGTACCTGGTCACTGAAAGCAGACAAAAGGTAAGTACATTATGCATGGCCGTGATCTCAAGTACCATCTCCAACCATCTGACCAATAAAAACCTGCTTACTCTTTTATTCTTTGTTCTGTATTGGAGGTCCCCTTGTAATCTATAAGAGCTTAGGCGGGGTGCTGAATCTCCTTGAAGAGACCGCTCCGAGAAGTACTCTATGGTATGGAGACTTATTGGGAATGCTCCATGAGAAACGAATATGCAAAGAGGTATCTCCAAGAAAGAGAACCATCTTGCCAGCGCAACTCTATTGAAAGTGGCTCCCTATAAGTTAAGATCCTGCTTTTAAACAAGCCTTGGTATATATCCAAGCCAGATATACATCTGTAGACACCTGTTTCGGGCTGCTCTTTGTATATTTGTTTCCCATGGAACATTACCAATAGGTCTTCATTACAGTTGAGCGAACGTGCTCCGTCCTCCTCACCCGACTGCAAGTCAGTGGGGACGGATCCGGATGCCTGCGGCCATGCGAGCGCAGGGGATCCGAGCAGTACAGTGCTCGTTATGAGCACGTTCGCTCAACTCTAGTCTTCATACCATGGAGTGCTCCCAGAAAGTCTTTATATAGGACTCGTCTCTTTAAGGAGATTCACCAAAATGCCTAAGCCGCTTCCAAGGCATCACACTGAGCCAGCCAGAGTCCTACTCCGTACTGATGAGGGGCAAACACCCCAAAACAGCTGTCTACAGATGGATATCTGGTCTGGCTATATTCCCTTGCCAAATCCCATGGCTTGTTGGAAGGTCGGATATTGACTGATAAGGAGCCACTTTCAATTGGTGGTGCTGGTAAGATGGTTCCCTTTCTTGGGAGATTCCTCTTTGCATAATGTATAACAGAACAATACAAAGTAACCACGTTTACACCATCCTGCTACTGTATGGTTCTGAAACGAAGAACAAAGTCAACAGAATGAACTGTATAACCAAATTTTGAATTTATTTCATTGCTCTTACTTTTAACTTCAGTTGTAAAAAAAAAAAAATGTATTTACTGTATTTTTCACTTTAAAAGATGGACCTAGGTTTTAAAGGAGGAAAATCAGAAACAAAATATTTTTCATCAGACCCCCACCTTCACAAGACCTCAGATCAGACTCCTAACCTTCACCAGACCTCACACCAGACCCCTGAACTTTATCAGACCACAGATCATACCCCCAATCTTTATTAGACCTCAGATCAGACCCCCAAACTTTATCAGACCTTAGATCAGGTCCACCAATCAGACCCCCAATTTGTATCACACCCCCAAACTTTATCAGACCTCATATAAGATCCCTCAATCAGACCCCCAATCTCTATCAGACCCCTAATCTGTATCAAATCTCAGAGCAGACCACCCAATCATAAACATATGATTTATAAAATAAATGAACTTACCTTTCCTGCTGTGGACAGCACGCTCTTACTGCACTCACCGCTCCCTGGTCTCCTAGCCCCACACTGCACTGATGTCTCACAGCATCAGGTCATAGTGCGCGCCTATGTGCACTACCCCCTGACACTATACACGGTCAGGACACAGGTCAGCGCAGGGCCATAAGATCAGGGAGTGGCGAGTACAGCCGCTAGAAGCGCTCATTAGTATCCGCTTTATAAGAAATACTGCCATTTTTCTACCACTTTTGGGGGGAAAAAGTCTTATAAAGCAAAAAATGTGGTATATTATAAAGAAAAAAAGTTATTAAACCTAAATTAACAATACATTAGGTTCAGAAACTATGTATTTACCCAATTGCATGTCTTTCCAAGAGCCTCTGTACTGGAATAGTTAGCTTTCCAAGGAACCTTTTGATGATGGGGCGACTTTTGGCAAATTTATCTTTTATTTCAACTTCTAAAACATCCGTCAGAAGAGCAACAAAGGAATATTTCTGAAAGAAAAAAGAAAAAACCCCTGTGTCACGTTTATTTAAAATTCAACATAATATAGTTTAGTGCAGAAATAAGTTTGTGACTGAATACTAGATTAAAACCTACCAATTTTCAGGTTTTTTTTTTACATTTTTTTACTCCCTGCCTTCCAGGAGTCATAATTAATTTACTTTCCCATACACATAGTCGTCTGATGTTTAGCAAAGGGCAGTGTCAGATTGGAAGATTGTTAAAACATTTTTTAAAGTTAGTTAAAAAAAATTTTTTTTTAAAGTTGTTTCTGTTTTTATATTTAGATTTACTGGAGCATTTTATTTTGTATAATGTAAATGGAAATTAAAGGGTTTCCCCCATCTTAGACAAGATTTCTGATAACTGCACATCCCACTTCTATCTTCACAATGGACCCACATCTACTAGACAGTCATGGCCTATCCCGTGGCTATGCCATAAATGTCTCGGATGGGAAAATCACTTTAAGGTATAAAAAGATTGGGGATAGATCCCACTAAATTTGTCTATTTTCACTTTCATGCCAGTTTATATACAGTATATAATCTAAATGATCAGATAAGAAGTTTATATGATGAAATGTGTGATTTTGCATTTGTAATATAAATCTTGCATAGCACCAGCATACACACCAAATACATGTTTTTTTAGTACCTCTCCTTGCCATATTGGATTAGTGGTGTTTGCAATAATTGTTGATCTCCTTTCTTGACCATGATGGGCAAAAGTTGGAAATGTACTCTTTTTTCCAGGTCGAATAGACATCTTGAGATAGGGATCCGGATTAAAAAACATCCCTTTCTTTAGCCCCACAGCTCTAATATCTAAAAGATAAAATAAAGTGAAAAATATCCTACAATTAAAAAAATAAATAAATAACGAGCCTAAAACAATGGATAGATTTATCAAAAATGTCCTAGGGCCAAATTATGTGTGGCGTTAATTTGATCCGCATCTATAGGATGTCGAATAAAACTGCTACATTTATTTGCTATTGATTAGGGGAGAAAAGAGGTAAAATAAAAAATCTGGTAAAGGTAAAGTTTATTTTAACCATAGTTAACAGAAAGTAGAGGAGAATCTGCTTCCTAACTTTCTCACACTAAAGCCTCATGCACACGGCCGTTTTCCAGCACACAGCGGGTCCGCAATACACAGGCACCGGCTGTGTTCACTTGAATGGGTCCAAAATCCGTGAGATGAGGTGTGGTGCGGAACGGAAGCACGGATCGGAAGCCCAAGGAAGCACTACGGAGTGCTTACATGGTGTTTCTGTCCGTGCCTCCACCCAGCAAAAAAAAATATAACATGTTCTATTTTTTTATGGTGCGGATGGGTCTCTATCTGTACCGGCCGCCGCACGGATGTTGCCCATGCATTGATAGCCGCACAACGGCCACGTGCATAAGGCCTAATGGCTCATGTACATGACTGTAGCCTGTTTGCAGTCCACAAATCATGGATACATTTGTGTGCATCAGCCCTTACTCAGATACAGGTCTGGGTTGATAGAGGAAATTACAGAGAAGTACTGACCTGTACTGATGTGAATATAGCACTTGAACTTAGATAGTAACTGTCTATTTAGCTGTGCAGTTTCTCTGGCTGTGTGTGTCTCACTCACTTCCTGCTCCCCCCACCTTCCACAGACTTGCATGGGATGATGTAATATGATCCTTCAGTGTGCAGAGAGTTGTCCTGGTCTCAGCAAGACTATTTCTCATAAATTTCAGAGAGTCCTTCAGAAAGTCATTTTACAAAAAGGGAGTAAGGGGAAGAAACAGCTAATAACGCAAGATCAAGGTTTTTTCTCTGATAATATATATTATAAAGTTTCTTATAGTGACTTGTACCATTTAAGGTACCAGTGGTCCACGGTTATTATTTCTTCCCACTTGTCAACATACATGTCTTCCCTTTACTTTACTAGAATCAGTATGTTTTACTGGACTGATTTGAATTAAAGAGGAAGTCCCTGCTTTTTCCTCCCTTTAGGTTACTCCAACAACCTGTCTTTCCTTTGTCTTTCCATTCTCTGTTTTTATTTCTGGAGGGGTGACTATTTTTCCTGAGGTTCACAGATTTTTTTTCAGGAAACCTCTTACCGTGGACCAGACCAAACACTGACTATCCTTCAAATGGAGCAATAGATAACTCAGTCTACTTTTAATGTCTTTTTTAAATTTTCTTAAATCTTAGAACAATGGTAAAGGGTAGACAAAATGGATCCCAAAGAACATTGCAATACGGCGACATTCATATAGGTCCAATGGATCAAATAGAGTCTCTGTGACTTAAAATAAGCTTCACTGGTAATAGTAAAAGGAGCTACTGTATGTAATTGAAACATATAATATGGTCAACAGTTTCATACAATGTGCACGATGAAGTGAAAAAAACAAAATGAGCACATTAAATTGTGCCATCGCACAAAACAGAGTATATATATAAGTGAGATTCGGCGGTGGAGAAAAGGAGCAAGGGATCAATGGAAGAGAACAGACAGCAGAAATTTTGCAGACTTCCAAAACATAGGTTCCCAGAATTGGGAAGAGAGATGAGCGAGCATGCTCGGCCGAGCGTACTCGGGAGCAATTTTCGAGTAGCAGCGTACGCATTTATAAATTAAAGCAATTTTAGCGTACAGATTATAAAATGCATACACTACTACTCGAAAATTGCTCCCGAGTACACTCGGCCGAGCATGCTCGCTCATCTCTAGTTGGGAAGTGTTTTTAAAAAAGAGAGATTTTTCTTCATGACCTTTGCAACCCGCCTATCAATTTTTGGTATCATCTCCCAAATTTCAGTATCTTCTTTGTTAAAGGAAATGTGTCACCAAAAATTTTATCTGCCCGTTAAAATCAGATTGTAACACATCTCCAGTTTTTTTTTATCTGTTTTTATTTTCTGATCATGGATGTTTTTTTTATTTTCTTTTTACCTGAGCTGTTCTTAACAGCATTTACAAAGCATTAAAAAATTGCTTTACGGCAACCCCTTGGTCCATAGACACAATGGTCAGGAGGGGACCACATTGACCTCTATGGGAGAGTATCCTAGGTATGCTGTGTGACCTGTGCAGAGGTCATTGTACAAGGAAGGAATAGATAAGCTCTGACATTCACCTGTTGTGAATGGTGGATCCTGTCTTATCTATACACAGAGGTGATATCATTACAGGCAGGATTAGAATGATAGATAATCAGATAACTGCAATAAGGTGATCTGTACGGACCAAGAATTGGCGCTTATTATTAGACACAGTGGACAAAGCGAAAACTGTAGGATTTTTGGTTTCAGTTTAGATATAAAAAGTGAGATTTAAAATTATGTAAAAATTTAAAACTAAAATATGTTAAACATAAAAAAGTGATTTAAACAGCACTTTCTGAGGACACATTCTCTTTAAGCAGAAGTCCATCCTTTATTTCTTTTGGGACCACCAGCCTCCACTCTGTACTCTCCGACTTATCCCAAATGAGTTTGCAGACATTTTTAATTGACACCATTTGGCACTAAAACAATCTCTGATGCGAGAGCCACATCTCCAGGGCTCTCCCCATATAATCCTGGTTCAATATAGATGTTTGCAGGGTGATGGCATGCTGACCGTAGGAAGGAGTCTAGGAAGAACATAGAGGGTGGCTGGAGGCACTGGCTCAGATGTGGTCAGGAAGGGACCAGATAAACCACTTCACAGAGACTTGGTCAGAAGGCTAGGGAGCTCCTCACCACAGAGACCTGGAATAAATGCTAAATAAAGTATGGAAAAAAAAACACGTATCCTGGGTTTCATATTATCCCATAGACTTTCAGCTAACATTTAGAGCTGGCATTTTTACTGCAAAAACTGCACCAAAAACCAGAAGTGCAAAAAAGCACTAAGGGCTCATGCAGGCAGTCGTTGTCCAGCCGTTCCATGCATTGGGGACAGTAATTTGCGGTCCCAAATGCATAGGCAACATCAGTGCAGTTTCCACAGACGGATGCACACCCATTCAACTTGAATAGGTCCGTGATCAGAGCGCACTGCAAAAAAATAGAACTATTCCGTAGTGCTTCTGTTCTGCATCAGACCTTCCAGATTGTCGACCTACTCAAGTGAATGGGTCCACATCTGTGATGTAGTGCAAAAATGGCCGGGGCTTGTATATTGCCGACCCGCTATGTTCAGTCTTCATTGATCAGCCACACTCTGCTGCACCAGCAAAACAGTGGTTTAGCTATTCCCTGGTTTTGCAGTAAAATTGTGCAGCCACTGGCTACCATGGGTGCAGTGGCGTAGCTATAGTGGGTGCAGAGGTAGCAGTCACTACCGGGCCCAGGAGCCTGAGGGGGCCCAAAGACCCTTGTGCCGCATAAGAAGACACCGATATTATAGAAAGTGCATGCTGGTCAAGTTACACCTCTGGCTGGAGGGAAGGGGTTAGGTCAAGAATTTGGCATGGGTGGCGTGCCATTTCAATTTTTGCCTCTAAGGCTAAGTGCTCCCCTGCCCCTGGCCACAAAGCACTGAGGGACGGGGGCCCAAGCTGAACTCTTGCACCAGGGCCCATGAGCCTTTAGCTACGCCCGTGCATGGGTGGGTAAGCATGGGAGCATGCGGCTGGTTGTGCCGTTCCTGGAGGTAATAAAATAGTTATTTGTGTTGCCATATTCTGACAGCCATAACTTTTATTTCTATGTCAAGGACAGAAATGTGTAAAAGGCGGTTTGCAGGTAATTGGTAACATTTTAGAGCACATAGACCTTTCTGGTCACGTTTTCTTTAGCTTTTTATACTTTTTTTTTTCTTACAATATTTTTCTCTACTGCAAATTAGATTTAAAAAAAAAAAGCAAATGGGGATTTATATGGCATGAGTTGCAGGTGATATATCAGGTCAATCCAATCACACTGTAATTTCAATTAAAGTAATCCAGGACTGCCGAGGATCCAAGCAAACTGAATATCCCGTAAAACAAGGTCAAGCAAAAAACAAAACAAAACAGTGGAGACAGCTGCTTCAAGGACAAACAGATGTGAGGGATTAAATACAGCACTGAATACATCAGGAAGCTTCACTCCTGAATCATCTGTATCCAGCATAGTGATAGCCTTAGGGCTCATGCAAATGCATGGGCACCGAACGTAGGGCTTCCGTACGCGGATGCAAGTCCAATTCACTTGAATGGGGTCAGCGATCGGTGTGGAAGCACTCCTTAGTGCTTCCGTGGGGTTCTGTGCCTCCGTTCCGCACTGCACCTTCCAGACTGCAGACCCCATTCGTGATGCAGCTCACAAACGGCCGATGCCCGTATATTGCGGACCCGCTGTTTGCTCATGTGCATGACTCATAAAGGGGCTGTCCAGTGCTACAATACTGCAATACTGATGACCTATTCTCAAGATAAGTCATCAATATCCGATCAATGGGGGGGGGGTCTGACTACCGGTATCCCTGCTGATCATTTGAAGCGGTAGTGGTGCTCGTGCGAGCGCTACTCTTCAGCTACAAAATTTTACCTGCGCGTTGTCTCGCTTATAGAAGTGGAGCGCAGTGTAATTACAACTGCTCGTCCCATTCAAGTGAATGTTGTAATTACACTGCGCCGCCTCTATGTCTCCCTAAGCGAGACAATGCGCAGGGAATCCTGCAGCTGAAGCAGCGCCCGCACAAGCTGATTGGTGGGGCTTCTGGGAGCCTTGCCAATCGGATATTGATGACTTATCCCGGGAGTTGATCATCGATATTGTACTGCTGTGCCACCCCTTCTTTTACCCATAGGTTTTTTCTGAACCTTTTTATGGTGCATTTTTGCAGGAAACATGCCAGCTCCAGATGTTAGCTGAAGGTAAAGTATATGACAAATATGAAACTTAAGTCACACAAACTTTTTTTTTTTTTTGCTATTTGGCTTTTTCGTCTATCTGGCTTCTTTTTTAAAAATACATCATCAGATGCTTTGACATCTCCTTAACGATAGGGGAAAACAGTAACATAGTTTATAAGGCTGAAAAAGACATTTGTCCATCCAGTTCAGCCTGTTATCCTGTAAGTTCATCCAGAGGAAGGCATGAAAATAATGCTAAGGATAAGACAAGGAAGCAAATACTGCAGCTAAAAACACTGCAGCTAAAAACACAGCTGTCAAAAAAATAAAAATGCATGCACCTAGTCTGGTGTTTTTTACAGACCCACTCCGCCAAAAAATGGCAGAAAAAAATCATATGTAAGAACCCTTATGGGGGCACTGTGATGACTTTGCCATCTCCAATTGTTACGATATGTGTGTGTGTGTGTGTTTTTTGTACATGCCTCGGTTTGTGTATTTTGCAAAAATTGTATCTGTTTTGGAAATATTCTTTTCTTGGTCCAAAGTTGTTTTTGGCTACAGTGAATCGGTTTAAAGGGGTTGTCTCACATCAGTAAGTGGCATTTATCAATGTAGAAAGTTAATACGAGGCACTTACTAATGTATTGTGATTGTCCATATTGTCTCCTTTGCTGGCCGGATTCATTTTTCCATTACATTATATACTTCTCGTTTCCATGGTTACAGACCACCCTGCAATCCATCAGTGGCGGTCGTGCTTGCACAATATAGAAAAAAGCACCAGCCTATGTGCGCTCCCATGGTCCTGGCCACCAGAGAGGCTGACGCTTTTTCCTACATTGTGCAAGCAAGGCCACCACTGATGGATTGCAGGGTGGTCGTAACCATGGAAACAATCAGTGTATAATGTGATGGAAAAATGAATCCAGACAGCAAAGGAAGCAATATGGATAATCACAATACATTGATAAGTATTGTATTAACCTTCTCTACATGAGAAATGTCATTTACTGAAGTGAGACAACCCCTTTAACCAGTAACAAATGCATCTATGTAAAAATCCTTAGGGGAGATTTATTATACATATATGCCACTTTTGTGCACATTTGCAACTTTTTGAACGGCACTTGCAAAAAAAAATTAAAAATCCAACAATGATATGCAGAACTCTAAATCATTTTCATTTTTTATTTAACATGCGAGCTTCCATATGAACACGAAAATGCGCACATGGAAACAGATGTGAACACAGCTGGCGTGAAAATTGTTTTATCAACTCAAATTTCTGCATCAGAACTTTTTAAGTAAACATTTAAGGACATTTCTATAATGCTGTAAGATTTTACGCTATATGAGCAGTTAATACCAGTACCTGACAAAGTGAAGCTAGCAAGCTTTCGGCATTGCTGAGAAGCAGAAAATCCGTCCATACCATCTGCACCCATCTACAGAGAGAGGAAGCATTAAACGTGGCATGAAGACATGAGGCGTACTAAATAATAACATAGTAAAACATCTGTCCACTGAATACAGAGGGTGTAAACCGGCCATTCTCCCCCTAGGAGAAGGTCTCTGAGATAGGTCCCACATCTGTCAGGGATTTATGGTGAACATGCATTAATTAAAGTTAAAGACACAGCGTAGTTTGTTACTTAAAGGGGTTGTCCAGGTTCAGAAACCGAACATATCCTCTTTTTCTCCCAGGTAGCCCCTCCAAGATGAACATCACAGGACTTCATGCTCTGATGCTCTCCCTTGCCCTGCACTGTATCGCGCAGGGCAAGGGCTTTTTTGTTTACATTTTTCACTGCTAGGTGGAGGCTTCTGCCTAGCACTGTTGCCAGTGACGTCACCGCCACTGATGGCAGCGCTAAAGCCTGCCCAGTAATTTATGGTGTATCCTGTAGATCAGGGGTCAGCAACCTTAGGCACTCTAGCTGTTGTGAAACTACAATTCCCGGCATGCTCCATTCATTTCTATGAGAGTTCTGAGAAGAGCAGAGCAAGTATGCAGGATGGGAGATGTAGTTTCACAACAGCTGGAGTGCCGGAGGTTGCCTAACCCTGCTGTAGATGCTATAAGGCCCCTTTCACACGAGCGAGTTTTCCGCGCGGGTGCAATGCGTGACATGAATGCATAGCACCCGCACTGAATCCTGACCCGTTCATTTCAATGAGTCTGTGTACATGAGCGTTTTTTTCACGCATCAGTTCTGCGTTGCGTGAAAAACATAGCATGTTCTATATTCTGCGTTTTTCACGCAGCTCTGGTCCCATAGAAGGGAATGGGGGTTCAGTGAAAAAAACACATTGCATCCTGAAGCAAGTGCTGATGGTTTCTAAGAGATGTTGTTTGTTAGCCTTAATTTTTTTATCACAAGCGTGAAAAACGCATCAAAACGTGTCGCACCCGCACGGAAAAAACTGAACAACTGAAAGCAATCGCAGAGAAAACTGACTGAACTTGCTTGCAAAATGGTGCGAGTTTTCCTGAACGCACCCTGAACCAATCCGTCACGCTTGTGTGAAAGAGGCCTAAATGTCTAATGTGGGTACAGTCCTTTAATCAATTAATTTTCTGTCATAAAAATAATTTTCCAGCAGTGGCCATAGGAAGTGAAACAATCGGCTGCACAGAGATACAACAGCTGTCTCCAGGGATTAGAGCAGACAGACCCATGGCGATCATGGAGAAGTTGTTATCCAGATTTATATCAAACTGACTGGACTACAACTCAAATAAAAATAAAAAAAAAACTGTAATTTTTCTGAGTGAATTTTCAGTCAAAGTTTCCAGCCCAAGCAATCTATAAAAAATAGTAAATAACATGCAGACATCTCAGAAAATTGAACAGAATCATTTTGTGAAGTTTAGTACATGGTAGACTATGGCACTGTATTACTGTGAATTCAAAGATCCGGGAAAAAATAGACTTAACACGACTTAGGTGCTTAAAAAATTGAATAATAAAAGTTCCAAATTTGGCATCTGCCTGATTCCCATATGATGCAAACAGCGATGTTGGTAGCAACACACATCTTAGGCTTCATTCACACGACCGTATTTTGTTTCTGTGTCCTTTCCGTTTTTTTTGTGGACCGTATGCGAAACCATTCATTTCAATGGGTCCGCAAAAAAACGGGAGGTACTCCGTGTGCATTCCATTTCCGTACGTCTGTTTCGCAAAAAAGATAGAACATGTCCTATTCTTGTCCATTTTGCTGACAAGGATAGGCATTGTTACAATTGATCCGCAAAAAAAACGGATGCCATACAGAATGTTATCCGTTTTTTTTTTTTTTGCGGATCCACAATTTGCGGACCGCAAAACACATACAGTAGCGTGAATGAAGCCTGACCCTGATGATGTTTTTGGAGCTAACCTCTTTGTTAGGCCCCTTTCACACGGGTGAGATTTCCGCGCGGGTGCAATGCGTGATGCGAACGTATTGCACCTGCACTGAAGCCTGAATCATTCATTTCAATGGGTCTTTTCACATGAGCGATGTTTTTCACGCATCAGTTCGCCGTTGCGGGAAAATCGCAGCATGTTCTATATTCTGCGTTTCTAACGCAGCCCTGGCCCCATTGAAGTGATTGGGTCTGTGTAAATCAAGCATTGCATCCGCACGCAAGTGATTCACTGATGGTTGCTAAGAGATGTTGTTTGTAAACATTCAGTTTTTTATCACGCGCGTGAAAAACGCATGAAAACGCATTGCACCCGTGCGGAAAAAACTGAATGCAATCGCAGTCAAAACTGTGTGCGGATGCGCACGGATTTTCCGGAACGCAACCTGAATGCATCCGGACTGAATCCGTGACGCTCGTGTGAAAGAGGCCTTACACAGTCAGATGTTTTCTAGTCTCCTGGCCTGTCCTAAAGGTCTTCAGTGTACAGTACACATGTACAGTTACTTCAGACCTCGGCTAGATACCAGGTACCATTAAATAACTACATTACATGGAATTAAAAGGGTAAGGCTTCATTCACACTACCGTATGTATTCCGTGTCCATATAAAAACGGAACGGAAGACATAAGGAAAGTCTTCCGTAGTGTTCCGTAATTTTGCGGACCCATTGACTTTAATGGGGCTACTGACGTGTTTTGCGGCCAAGTATAGGACATGTTTCCTTTTTTTTGCGGGAGAACTTCCGTAATATACGGATGCGGAATGCACACGGTGTGCATTCCGCATTTTTTTTTCTCCTATGGAAAAATGAATGGGTCCGTATGGTTCCACATCTTATCCGCAAAAATGCGGATAAGATACGGAAATGAACATACGGTAGTGTGAATGAAGCCTAAGAACCAGTAAAAATAACTTCCTACTCAGACACTGTTCAATTTAAACATGATAACCTTACCTGTACAGCTGGATTTTTCACAGTGATACAAGGTGTTGTCGCTCTCAAAGATCCACTGATTCCATGATAATATTTAAAACAAATTTTTATTTCAGCTAAAAAAAAAAAAAAAATGTAGTTACAGGAATCAACAGAAACACTATTGATCAGGGCAATCTACTAATCTACTAAATTCGAATCACCCCCCCTTTCCCCAAAATAAAAAAATAACATCATGGGCATCGCAGCATGCGAAAACGCCCATATTATTAAAATGATTTAAAAAAAGAATATGGTGAACGCAGTAACAGAAAAAAATAAAAAAGGCTGATTCAACATTTTTTCATTACTTTATCTCCCAAGAAAATTGAATAAAAAGTGATCAAGTCATAAACAACCCAAAATGGTATTGTCAAAAACAACAGATCTTCCTTCAAAAAAATAAGCCCCCACACATCTCCGCAGACATAACTATAAAACTATAAAAAAGTTATGGGAGTCAGAATATAGCAATAAAAAGAAAAGAAATAATTATTTTCCAAAGTGAGTCCTGACGTTTATAGCACTGACTGAGGCTGGGCTTGCTGCAGTGAGCGGGCCTATAGAGGTCCTCAGTGGGGGTGCTGTTAGGGTTGCCACCTTTCCCAACAAAAAATACCAGCCAAGTTTACACAAGTTATAAAGGTTGGCCTGGATTAAAATGGATTAACATTTTTTTCAATAAAAATCAAACTTTTCACTGTTGTGGACACTCTTTGTATTTAAGCTTTACTTAGCCTCTATTTTTGAAATGTTTCTGCCAGAATTCAATCTCACAACTTCTACATTAAAAGCAAGAACCTTAACCACTGAGATATAGAGCTCAATGTTAAATTGCTGAAAATATATTATGGCTAAAACCCTCAGTAGTAGTTTACTGTGTGTTATGCATTTATATATCAGAGGTATCATTTTATATTTATGTTTTAGTAATTACATCTTTATTTTGAGTCATACATTTTTTTTTACAATTACTAAAAAATATATAAAATGATACTTATGCTGTATATGAATACCTAATACATGAGAAACTACTATGAGGTTTCTCTGCAACAGTTTAACATTGAGCTCTATAGCTCAGTAGTTAATGTTCTTGATTTTAAAGAAGAACTCCCGCAAAAAAATTTATTCCATGTCCTGCTAGAAATGTACATGATGTAATCTGTAGTGAATGTCATTTTCTTACCAGTAGCTGAATTTTTGAGTTATATCATCCTGAGGTTTCTTATCTGTCTCATGTAACTAGGAATTAGACCCACCAACTCACACAGCACCTTATGTGTGGACAGGAAGTCTAATTTTCTATGTATTCCTATGAGACTGAATGTGAGGCTCACATAGGAATGAATAGAGAAGTGACTGGCTTACTGTCCTGGGTCAGTTGGAGGTCAGGGAGTTGGTCACATGACCCAGCTACAATAAGAAGAGAGTGGAAACTCTCAATTTCAGCCTCGGATAAGAAAATTACATTCACTACAGATTTTATCATGCACCTTTCTAACAGGTCAGAGAATAAAAATTTTGGTGGGAGTTCTTCTTTAATGTAGAAGGTTGTGAGTTCGAATCCTGGCAGAATTATTTCAAAAACAGAATTAATAAATTAAATACAGCCCTATATATGGAGTAAGAGCAGGGGCTTCCAGAAGCACTAACCCCATATATGGACATAGAGCAGGGACTCCCAAGCCATATACGGAGTCAGAGCAGGACTCCTAAGCTGGAACAGTAACACTGCCCCTTGATGTACTGAAGCAGGAGGGCTCCCTTACAGGATCGGGTACCTGGGCAGTTGCCCAGTTTGCCCGCACCCCCCTAATGCTGGCAGTGAATACTGGGGGTACTATTGTGGCATTACTTGGGGGCACAATATGAAGAACTATTATTGCTGGAGGTGCTATAGGAGCATTATTAAAACTAGGGACACTACAGGGGCATTGTTATTACTGGGGACACTATAGGGGACACCATTATTACTGAGGGCAATATAGGGGCATTATTATTGGGGTCAGTTTAATTGGCATTATTACTGGGGACACTATTTTTCTCCAGTATAGTATTTGGGAGCACCAGAATAGAGAGTTTGCAATGAGAAGTTGGGGAGGACAATGGACTAGTGAAGAATATAGGATGTCACACTTTGCAGACATGAGACGAGGCTGAAATAAATCATCATGGTGGAAATAGAACATCTAGAAAATGTATATAATAGACACTTAGAGCTGTACTCTCCTGTATGTTTGGTAGTGCTGAAAGACCAGGCTGGAAAGGATCCCTTTAACATATATTTCAGGTACTATTGAAGGTTTGCAGATGTCTTAAGGTGCAAAGCATAAGAAAAACCCGCCAAATTACCACTTTTTGGAAACTTCACCCCTCAAGGAACCTATCTAGGGCTGTTTTATTTTTGACCCCTCATGTGTTTCATATATACACACACACAATTTGTAACAACATTTCTCTTAATGACATCAATACCCTATAAGTGGTCATAAAATGCTGTTTGGGTCCACAACAGTCTTTTTCATTCTCTAACTTTTTCAATACACAAAAACGGAATATGCAGACAGAATATGTAGACTGCTAACCACATCCTTCAACATAGGATGCTAGCCATAGAAAAATCAAAGGCCTGAAACCTCAGTACAGTATCTGAAAGAACAAAAACTCATCAAAACAATATCCTGAGGAGACATAACATGGTTTCCAAGGGAATGCAGCAAAGAGCTCTGTGCCAGAAGAGCTTATAGAACCCTTACCTAATATATGGAAATTTAGGAATAGGGGAATAAAGATGGAAGAAATACTGACTGTGAGATAGGGGAGGGCGAATTAGTGATGGAACGAGAGGAAGGAAGGAAGGAGAGAAAAGTATAACACCGATTTCTGAAAACAAATGTCAAGACTGGGGGAATTTAGCATGAGTAACTTTGAGGGAAGCAATAAGATCCTCCATTCTCATGATCTCTTGTAGAGAGATAGATGGAGAGAGAAAGGTGGAGATGTCCACAAAGATGGAATACAAGCTCTCTCTGTGTTAACCAGCTGTCTCACCACAGACCGCAGAAATGTAGACAAAGGAACCTCACTGATATGTCTTGGGTACTACATGAGAAGTGAACCTAGATGTGATGTGCCACACCTCTGACCAAAAGCCAGCTAGCATAGGACATTCTCAGAAAATATGCAACACATCAGTCTTCTGAAGGGAGGCAGCACTATTTTGCTTCTGGAGCGAAGAATTTTCTGGAATGGTTATTCGGTACCATGTTGCATTTCCAGAGCCTCTGAGGTAGCAGTACTGGTTCTGTTGTTGTTAGAAAGGAACCCCCAAGAAGTAGCCCCATTTTGGGACTATACCCATTAAGACATTTATCTAGTGGTATAGTGATTGTTTTGACCGTATAGATGTTTCACAGAGGAAAAAAATGAAAAAAAAATGAGTTTTTACAATAAAACATTGTTTTAGCACCAGATTTTTAATTTTAAAACGGGGTATTAGGAGAAGAGCAAAGCACAATTTGTAATACAATTTTCCAAACTCCCACTTAGGTGCTCTCTGTTGAGTTCGGGGGTCCTAATCTGGAAATAGGAGCAGGACCCAGACGTGGCACCTGACACTGATGGCATATCTTAGCTATATGTCATCAATGTCCCAGATGGGGCAATCCCTTTAATGGATTCATCTTGGGGTGTAGAGAGCATTTTGACCTCACACTTGGTTCTCCTCGGTACTGCAATACCGCCATGTGAAATTTGAGGCCTAGTTACTACACTGTTCTATGATTACAAAGTCTCAGAGGTGTGAAAATATCAGATACCACCTGAGAAGTGACCCCACTTTGGAAACTACTCTTCTTAAAGAGGTTGTCTATGATTTGAATATTGATGGCCTATCCCCAGGATAGGCCATCAATATCAGACTGGGTCAAACATCTATAGTGAATGAGATCAGAGCTGCAATTACAAGCAATGCCCACTGCACAATGGACATAGCTGTTTAGTTCCAGCACCTGTTTCAGACACTGGAGTTACAAGGACACAAAATTTGAGCAATAAAAATTCTACACGCCTAAAATTAGAAAGAAGTGTACGTATAGTAACAATTACATAGATACTGGCATTTCAATGCTCTGCATATTGTACGCAGATTGTGCCAATGGAAATGTACACCCGATAAATTAGGTGGGTTCTCCCAGTTATGGTAATGTAGCTGTTACTACCTTGACTAGGCACACAGCAAGGCTCAGAAGGGAAGTGGCGGGCGAATGCCACTGGAGTCTCATACTCCATAAATGTGGAATCTCCTGGGTATATCTGCTAACTAGGCACAAGGCAAGTCTCGGAAAGGAACTGCCCAGCTACTGCCACCGAAGCATCATAGGATCTAATGGGCACGGCAATACCCCACATGGGCTGTTATCTGCTACTTGGGCCCACCACTGGGCTCAGAAAAGAAGGAGGAGCAGGCAGCATTTGAGGCAGTGTAAGTTCTGTGTACATCATGGTAAATAAAAAGGGGGTTTAGTAAAATTAAAACTTAAAGGATGTGATCAATTTTAAAACACTTTCTTATAAAGACGTGGTTTATTGAGGCAGGTGTCAAATTGGTAAACAGTGTCCTTCATTAGCCCCCTCTTTGAATACACTGTGCACCTTTTTTGATAAAATGTTGCTCTTGTATAAACCTTGTGGCCTCACTTCCAGTACCGGTCCACCCTTCCTGATCTCTAGATATTAGGGTGTTCACCTCTTGAAATTCCAGGAAAGTTTTCCTCTGGCCTACATATCACCATAGCGTGTATAGATTATATAACGCCATCTGTATGATGTGTACGGCCAGTTTCTCATACCCCACCTTTGATTTCCACATGGAACTGTACAGGTTTAGGACTTGATATGACAGGTCCACCCCACCCATATACTTATAGTCTATGATGCAGTCTGGTTTGGAGGTCTCTGTACTGGCACTTCATACTGGGATGGGTGTGCTGCCATTACCGTGTATTGTTATCAATATAAGGACATCCTTTTTGCTCTTATACTTGACAGGAGCATACTGCTCTCTCCCCTTCTGACTGGTGGTCCAAGCAATGTTTTAAGGAGGTCTCTGATTGATTTTGTTTTTCTGACGGTATCCATTCCCCCTCACTTCTGGAACTGAAGCACTTGAATAGTGGTAGACATAGTATCCCTGATCCAGCAGTGAGTTCTTAATCAAATCATCAGTGAAAATAAAGTTTAAAAAGTCTATTCCACTGAGTCTTACTTTGTAAGACTTGATCCCCGAGCTGCCCATGTACTCTGGAAACCGATGCTTACAATTTTCAGATAGGGGGATACATTTGGGGTCGCATTTCTAGGGGAGTTCCAGCTGTGGTTGTTCTGGGATGCCTTCTACATTTGTGACTTTTTTATTCTATTGTGCTTAGACACATTTTATACAACTTATATAGCTGTAGCGATCTGGGCGTGGGGTCGGTGATAATAGATCCACAGGCTCCAACAGGTTAAAAGTCCAACACTGTTTATTGTTCTTCCAAAATAATATCACAGCAGCCAAAGTTATGCACTCGTTTTAAAGGGGTTTTCTAGGATTTTATTACTGATGACCTATCCTCAGGATAGGTTGTCAGTATCTGATCTGTGTGGGTCCAACACCCGGGACCCCCACCGATCAGCTGTTTGAGACGGTACCGGCACTCCTGTGAGTGCTGCTACCTTCTCGCAGCTTACCAAGCACAGCGCCATACATTGTACAGAGGCTGTGCTTGGTATCGTGCTCAGCCCCATTCACTTGTATGGGGGCTGAGCTGCTCCTAGGCCACGTGACCTTCTCAAACAGCTGATCGGCGGGGGTCCCGGGTGTCAGACCCCCGCTGATCAGATACCGGTCATCAGTAGTAAAATCCTGGAAAACCCCTTTAAGCAGCTTCATAGGAACACAAAAACATAAGGAAAACACCTGCCCGTCTGGGCGTTAACTGAACATAGGTTTCCTCACCTAGGAATACAGCAGGAGATCAGACTCAGGCAGCAGGTCATGCAGCTTTCAGGCTCTGACACTGAATGAGCATTTCAGCCCTTTATTTATCCCCCACAGTAATGAACCCAGAAGCTACACCTGGGTTTACCTCGGACTAGGGCTGTGATGGCTAACCTCCGGCACTCCAGCTGTGTTAAAACTACGACTCCCAAGATGTACACTTGCTTGGCTGTTCTCAGAATTCCATGGAAATGAATGGAGCATGCTGGGAGTCATAGTTTCACCACACCTGGAGTGCCGGAGGTTAGCCATTACTGGACTAGGGGAAAGTGGTGTACTGGAGTGGGGAGGGGATGGCAAGTTCCACTACCTAACTGCACCTGTCACGTCACACATCCAGCCCATAAAACACTGTAAAGAAAAGTGCCTCCGCACACTACACTTTGTAAAAACAAGTACTTTTCCACAGGGGCAGATTTATCATGCTAGTATAATTGAACGCCTATTTTTGCGCTTGTTTTTCTATTATTAGAAAGGATACTTTTCTCCAGTTTATCATGTGATTCTATTTGGGTTGATAAAAAAGTTCTGTTGCCATTCTTTTTAGATTGTTTAAAGGTGTGTTGTAATTTGTACTTACGTGTAATTTATGGCTGCTGTGGCTTTAGAAAGTCGCAAATGTAATGTGTAAGGCCTCTTACACACGAACGTTGTGTTTTGCGGTCCGCAAATTGCTGATCCGCAAAAAAAAAACCGGATGCCTTCTGTATGGCATCCATTTTTTTGTGGATCTATTGTAACAATGCCTATCCTTGTCCGTTTTGCGGACGAGAATAGGACAGGTTCTATCTTTTTTGCGGAGCTACGGAACGGGCATACGGGTGCGGACAGCACACCGTATGCTCTCAGTATTTTTTGCGGACCCATATAAATGAATGGGTCTGCATTTTTCATGTGAAAAATGCGGATCGGAGTTCGCAAAAAATACTGTCGTGTGAAAGGGGCCTAAGAAATTTTTTTTTTTACATTTTTGCGACTTTCACCACCATCTGAGTCGCAAAAGATCTGACTAGGAGAGGCAACATACGCCGTTTTGCCCACTTTTAAAAATCACATTCATATGTAAAAAAGTCCCAAATACATAAATTGCACTTTTCCAATGACAAAACACTTAGCCCGATCAATGAAACAGACTGAAAAAATAAACATGCGCAAAATGTAAAATCTTAGACAAGGCGCAATCATAACAATAAATGCGACTAAAGAGAAATGTCTGCCCAACACACATGAAATACGACCAAAACAGGCGCAAATCATCATGATAAATGTGCCCCACAGTATTACACTACCCTATAAAGTACAAACTCAAGGGCGATGCCACTTACTAGGTATGCATTGAGATGGACAATCAGACACTGACTTTTATGCTTGAGACATGAAATGAAAGCCAGAAGGGACATCTTATGTATAAAAAATGTTCTACTAATTGCCAAGTCCACAGAACCAGATCCAAACACAGTATTTGGCATTTCTCAGAGCAGTCAGGCATATGCAGCATGAATGTTTTTCTTCTCTCTTCTCTTTTTATTGCAGAGTTTTGGCAAAGAGGACATGCTACAACCACAATGTGAGAACCCAGCCGTTGGCTGGGCTGATAGGTCATTCAATGACGATTCTCCAAAATGTAGCATGCCCAACCCATTAGTAAGAAACAAATGTAATAAATACATATTTTTACCAACTTGAAATCCACCATTATTATAAAGGTGACTTACGTTCCATAAAATAGGGACCTGACTCAATCCTCCAGACAATTTGCCCTTTTTGCGTTCCAGTTACACCTCTGTTTTTCGAATCCCAAAAGTTTGCAGGAGAATTTTCATCTGAAAAATAAAATAAGGGCATCGGTATGAAAAGTTTACATAATAGGGGCTCTGACGAATTCATACACTCTCAACAGTTATCTCCTTTACACTCATGTAACTGCTTTACTCATTGTAGAGGGAAGGGTCAAGCACAGAGACACCATCTGTAGAACATCTCACTACTGTAAAAAATACTCCACAGCCACTTGGGACTAATTTTAATGCTTCCAAATGCTCAATTTATACGTTCCTTTTGGACAATTACAGTACTAATGTCAGAAAATACAGTACTGTACAAAAGGCATGGAAAAAATGCTGCAAAATAAGAATGCTTTCAAAAATAGAAACGTTAATACAGTAGCTGATTTTGAATCAACTAACACAATGCAAAATGAACAAACAAAAGAGACTGTTCTGCTGTTTTGGTGCATTTTCTGTACCTTTAGCTCTCGATGCCTGCACCAGAGCCCCTGACCCCAGTGGGTGAGCTGCCAACTACAAAGAGGTAGTGGTCCGGTTTATCTCCTGCAGCGAAGTCTAGAATAATGTACATTACATGGGTTAAAGGGTGAATACCAGGGAAGATCCGGAATAACACCCTTAAGATTATCCTAAAGTCAAACCAGTTAGTTGGCACAGTGGGTCCACACTCACGGATCCGTACCAGCAACCTCCTGGGAAATCAACCTCCAGACATTTGGTAAGCCACAGGTCTAAATCAGCCTGTGTCTTGGAGTCAGTGAGCCAAAGGTTCTCTGTCCCACATCTTTTAACTGGTTCTACATCTTGAAGATACAGAACCAGCTGAAAGTGGCACTTGCTCGGGGATCTGGGCACTTATTCCCTTGCAGGTCCTGTAACACCCCCTGTGACCATGATCATTACACCACAATGTACATCATATTCCTAATGCTTCTGATCCCACTTATCCTCCACATCATACATGCGCAGTAATATCAGTTCATGCAGTATTGGGGCAAAAAGCACGCAAATAATAGTATTCATAGCCCCCAATTCAGTCTGCAATTCCATACAGCCTTTATTGTTTGTAGGCAGTACATCCCTGTTCACACAGAGCAATGAAACCAGGATTTTATGTGTCGCATAAAAGATTGTATCACCTGAAGTAAAAGTGTTTGCTCATGATCGACAACACATTTAGGCCTTATTCACACATCTATTGCAAAATCCGTGATAAGAGGGTAGATTCATCCGTGAATATTTCCGTGAAGGATCCGTGTGTCCGTTTTTTGCTCACCCTGTGTCATCCGTGTTCCACGGACACTGCACAGCTGAAAACGTATTTTCAGAGCATCTCCTATAAATGTTAGGTGTCCGTGTCGGGACCCATAGACTATAATGGGGGGGGGGGATGGATCTGTAGACACGGACAAAAAATAGGGCATGCTTCCATGCTAAAACACGGATGTGTGAATACACACATTAAAATGAATGGGTCCGTGTGCTGTCTGTGAATGACTAATGTGTCATTAGGCTAGGCTACTTTCACACTAGCGTTTCTATTTTCTGGTATTGAGATCCGTCATAGGGTCTCAATACCGGAAAAAAAAGCTTCCGTTTTGTCCCCATTCATTGTCAGTGGGGACAAAACGTAACTGAACAGAGTGGAATGTTCTAAAATATATTCCGTTTCGTTTGGTTTCGTTCCCATACCGGGGAAGCAAGCTGCAGTTCTTTTTCCATCATGGGATGAGGAGCAAAACGGATCCAGCATGACCCACAATGCAAGTCAATGGGGACGGATCCGTTTTCTCTGACACAATAGAAAACAGATCCGTCCTCCATTGATTTTTAATGGAGTCCATAACGGATCCGTCTTGGCTATGTTGAAGATGATACAACCGGATCCGTTCATAACAGATGCAGACGGTTGTATTATCAGTAACAGAAGCGTTTTTGCTGAGCCGTGCCGGATCCAGCAATAACGCTAGTGTGAAAGTAGCCCTGTACACAGGGCAATTATTTGGAAGGAGCCTTCATATGAACAATTGTCATGAAAATGGGCCTTTATACTTCCACTGTATAACAGATCCCAGTGAACCCTACTGATTAATAATACAATCTGTCAGGGATCTGGTATTTTTACAGGAAAAACAGCTCTGTAAAAGGCGCTATTCCTGCTGTCAAAAATACTCGAATTCACGGCAGAAGCCTAAAAACATCCATGTGAACAGAGCTTGAGAAGTTATTCCCATCTCCCCAGGACTAAGCCCTAGATTATTGCTAGAATATCAGCTTGAGAGAGAATGTGCACTTACCTTAATATTTCCAGACTCCTCTTTTTTCTTTGCGTTCCCTCCTCACAAATGAATAAATCTGTGATGTTTCCAGTCCCATGTGAACGGTTAAACTGTCAGAGGTCATTTAACATCCGGAGCATTTGGTCTGCATTATCTGAACTGCGTCTTCTTAAGTTCCCCTCACAGATCTGAGGCTTCCCCATGGTCATACTAGTCTATGCCTCTGACCTACTTAAAACTCCAGCATAGTACGGTGAAGGAACCGTATGTGTACGCGCTGCCTCTTAAGAAGGTGAGTGCACGAGCAGGGAGTCACGAAATAGCCCTAAAATAAATATGTCCCAGCTGTATCCACGGCCAAGACCTTCTCGAGAACACCTAGTCTATGTCATTTCCTCAGATAAAGCACATATAGACACATATTCAGCCCTCCTCGCTGGTACAGGATGTAATAGCCCATCCTCTCAAAGTTCCTTCCTCTGACATGGGAACATGCGGGGCTATTTGTACTGTGAATCATTATAGCGGTGACATAGGCTGCACTTACTACAGTATTGTGTGGATTCTGTCGTTTGCTATTTTTATGCAATTTATACATAACACTACCTACTATTCTTCTCTTTTCTATTAACATATACAGTATATATATATATATATATATATGTAAACCACCAGAGAAACCCTCCAGTTTAAAGGGGCTCCCTGTAACATATATAGGGGGCCATTTATTATAGTATTTTGGGCCTGTTGTAGTCTATTTTTTCCTTTTTTTACATAAATTTTTTAGGCACATTTACTAAT
Organism: Rhinella marina; assembly: GCA_900303285.1. Classification (NCBI taxonomy): domain Eukaryota; kingdom Metazoa; phylum Chordata; class Amphibia; order Anura; family Bufonidae; genus Rhinella; species Rhinella marina. Next base: position 66,549 of record ONZH01006970.1, on the reverse strand, counting down.
GAAAGTGCAAATGTTTTGGAGGCATTTGCGCCTCATTCGGCAACGTGACTTTTTTTACGCATTTTTTTGTTCTAATTATGTAGGTGTTTTTTGTTTTTTTTTTTACACATGAATTAGGCGCAAAAACATTATAAATTTTACTGCACTTCATGGGTGGCATAGTCCTGTTCGCCTACTTTGTGTTGGGCTGTGCAACAATTTTGTTGAAACAGCCGCATCAGCAGGTAGACGTGCGCCTTTTCGTAAACATATGTATATGGATCGTATGCGACTTTTTATATCTAATATGCAACTTTTTAGCTGCACTTTTTGCACCTAATTTGTGAGCCAACCAACAAGTAGTTTAATTGCATACGAACCACCTGCACCCTGATGAATGATGAATACAAAGACGCATCGATTAAAGGTGTTGTCACATCACAGACAATGGGATATGGATATTCCCGCCTTTGTCTTATAGGTGTGGGTCCCACACCTATATGAAGAATGGAGACCTGCAAAGTGGTGGCTGGAGGACTCCGGTCCGGCCACCACCAAGCGCTCTAACGATAGAAGTGAATGGGAGCGTACTGCACAGGAACCGGCCACCGCTCCCATTCACTTCAATTGGGCCAATGGCCTCATAGAAATGAATGGAGGGGAGCTGTGCATGCGTGGTGCGCCCTCAGGGAGTCTGCTGACTCCATTTACAAGATGTGTGTCTCACTTCTCTATAAGACAATGGGGGCATATCCTAGCGATATGCCCCCATTGTCTGCGATGAGACAACCCCTTTAATTCATCACCTGCTGTGCGACTCTTTATAAATACTATGTAATACTATGAAATGTGAACAAGGCCTTCAGTTTTTTGATCAGTTATTTCCATCAGTTATTGTGAACCAAAACCAGGTGTGAGTCAAAAACAATGAATAGGTGTAGATCTTTTCATTATACCTTATGTCTGCGGAGCCTCCACTCCTGGTTTTGGCTCACAATAACTGATGGAAATAACTGAAGTGTGAACAAGGCCTAAAGTACTGACAGGCCAATCCACTACGGCAGTCTAAGGCTTCGTTCACATCTCCATTCTGAGATCTGGCAGAATATTCTGGAACAGCGGATCCTCTACTTCACCGCCAAATCCCCATTGACTGCAATGAGGTCCGGCAGTGATCTGGATGATTTCAGGAAGAAAATGTTGGGTTTCGGCCGGACAAAAACAGTCGCATGAAATGTTTTTTTTGTCCGCCTGACAGCCGGCATTTGCACCGGTTCAGGCAGCCAGATCTCGGAGATGTGAACGCAGCCTAAACGCACTATAAAAAACAGACATGCATGATAAATGACCCTCATAAAGTAGATTGCACTGAACACAACGGGGGGATATTTATCAAACTTGTGTAAAGGAAAACAGGCTTAGTTGCCCCTAGCAACCAATCAGAATCCACCTTTCATTTTCCAAAGGAGCTCTGAAAAATGAAAGGAGGAATTGGTTGCTATGAGCAACTAAGCCAGTTCTACTTTACACCAGTTTTGATCAATCTCCCCCAACATTTTCAGAGTTCATGTTCAATCTGTTGAGACCCCGGCACGGAGGCACCGATGTTCTTTTCTATATTTTTTTTTTTACATCTAGTCTTTTATTCACATTGTCAGCTCACACTTTAACCATGTACGTCTGACACAGATAATTTCTTCTGAAATTGTAAATTCTAAGTGTGCCGGCTGATTCCTTTAGTGTCCCCCATGGAATTCCAGGATGTTATGGCTCATTTCCTTAAGTGTCTGCATCTTTTAGATGAACATTGCACTAAAGACATAAGGAAGTGACTCATAACCAGTCCTCAAAAACTAAAATTCTCAAGTGAGCGACTGGTTTAACCAGAAACGCTGGTGTCTTATCTATGGCAGAACTTGTAAAAGAATATTTTCTAAGCTGCATTCAAAGTGGCAGATAGAGAAGAGCGAATCGACTTCGGATGTGTCATTCGAAGTGAATTCACATAAAACTTCGCGGGCGCTCCGTACGGTATTAGAATGTATTGGCTCAGATGAGCCAAAGTTATTACTTCTCAAAGTCACACGAGAGTTTGTGTAATAACTTTGGAAAATAATTTCTACTGTGAAAAACCTTTGTATCGAACTTGGGTTTGGTTCCTAGTGGTACCTTGGAACCAAACCATACAGTATTAAAACAAAATTTTACGTGAATCGACTTCGGATGAAGCATCTGAAGTCGATTTGCTCATCCCTAGTGGCAAACACTGAAAAACGAACCGAGGGCGAATGTACACAGTGTAGCCCAGAAATGAGCAGTAATCCATGAGAAGACCCTGCAGGTGCAAGGACAGGTGCAGCATGGTTATTAGGCTAGGGCTACATGGCGACATTTGTCATGCAACTTCTTGTCACAGAAACGTTGAGTGACATTTTTTGTAACGATGATCAATAGAGTTGCACTGCGGCACGCGGCAACTGCAATGTGAAAGTCGCAAAAAAAATCCTTCCACGTAGAATTTTGCAACGTTCCCGTGGCATCTCACATTGTATTCGTATTCAAGAAAACTCTTACAAACTCACCACTAGGTGGTATCTCACTTCTGACATCCTGCATAAACTATGTCCATCTCAGCCCACAGAAGGCTGGAGATGTCATGGAGCCTTGCACATCTGGTGGATATGCCCCCTTATAATTCCCTATTGGAGGAGCATATCAGACGCTACTAACCAAGTATGTTCCACCTCCTTCTCCCTCACCTCTACTCTAGTTCTTAATTTGCCAGACAAATCATGCCCTATCTCAAAGTTCCACTTACCGTCCATACTAATTAATTTCGGAACCTTAAAATTTGGAGAAATGCGTAATGTTTTCCCAGTATTGGTTGTTTCAATATAAAAAGACCATGTAACTTGGGATGGCAATGAAAATAAAAGTAAGGCTCATGCACACAGCCGTATGTATTTTGCGGTCCACATGACGTCCATGTGCATTCCGTATTTTGCAGAACGGAACAGCCGGGCCCCTAATAGAACAGTCCTATCTTTGTCCGTAATGAGGACAATAATAGGACATGTTCTATTCTTTTGCAGAACGGAAATACGGACATACGGAAACGGAACGCACATGGAGTAACTTACTTTTTTTGTGGACCCGTTGAAATGAATGGTTCTGTATACGATCCACAAAGAAAACGGAATGGACACGGAAAGAAAATACGTTTGTGTGCATGAGGCCTAAGGCTCATACACACGAATGCAAGGGCTCTGTGCCATGCTGCGGACTGCAAATATTGGTCCGCAATGCGCAGGCACCGCCCGTGTGCACTCCGTTCCGCAATAGATTATTTTTTTGTGGTGCAGAGGCACGGACCCAAAGCACACAGAGGCGCTTCGTAGTCTTTCCTCTCTTCCGCAAAAGACAGGTCAAGTCCTATCTTTGACCTACTCGTCAATGGTTTGCGGTCTGCAATACGGGCACGGAGCTCTTACATTCATGTGCATGAGCCCTAAGAGTGACATCCACATACCCTCATAATAGTGATGTCCATGGTGGACTTTTTTCTATCTAAAATAACTCAGATGGAAATGGCTAAAACGGATGAAATGTGCATAACGGATGCTTAAAATACAGGATTAGTTTTTTCTGACGGATCAGAAGAATTGAAAAAATAAACGGTGGTGTGAACCCAATTGGAACAACAATTACACAGTTAGGACTCAGGCACACACAAACGTGCCGTCTTTTGTGGTCCACAAAACACGGATGCCGCCCGCGTGCGTTCCGCAATTTGCAGAATGGAATGGGCGGCCCATTATAGAAATGCCCATTTTTGTCTGCAAAACAGAAAGGATTAGGATAGGTTTTATTTTTTTCCGGGGGCCATGGAACAGAGCAAGGGATGCGGACAGCACAGGAAGTGTTGTCTGCATCTTTTGCGGCCTATTAAAGTGAATGAGTCTACAACCAAGCTGCAAAATATGCGACTCGGATGTGGAACTAAACCACGTTCGTGTGCATGAGACCTTACACAGAGGAGGTAACATAGTCCTATGATAGTACATATGGAACATTTACACAATCTTCATTTTCATTGTTTCCACTAAATTATCCGGGAGGGAAATCTTTGCTCAATTATCTTCAAAGCTCTGTAAGCACTAAGATTCAAAAAAATGTAACTTTATAGATACAGTCAGCATTGGTCAAAAACAACAGCTGATTCAAGCTTTAAGTGTTGAGTAAAGATTTAAAAAATTCAGGTTCCCAGATGGTCCTACTAAATAACGTACAAGCAGATGAGATAAAGTCTTGCACAGCCATAACAGACATATAGCAACGTATGACATCATGTCAGTTAAAAAGATCTACATCAACCATAATTGTGAGGCTATCATTCCAGCAGTGCATCAGGAAATTGCTTAAAGGGAATCTGTCACCGCAACTCTGGACTGTTATCTACAGTAACACATGAGTAAAACGGAAGATAAGGAGTCCAGATCACAGTTTTTTAGGCTACTTTCACATCTGCAGAAAAGAGATCCGGCAGAGAGTGTCGAGAATCTCTGTGCCTATGCCCACAGTGGGGAGAACACTGCGCATGATCGGGCCCGGCAGTGATGCGTGAAAAGGCTATGAACGCTTTCAGACGAGCGTATTTGCAATGCGTATAGAGTCTGGATTTAATGTACTGGAATCCGCTGCTAATGTTAATGAATGGAGCTATTCACATGGGCGTATAATTTCCATCAGTATTTGAAATCCGCAGCAGGTCCGAGTTCTGTGTGGATTTATTTCCAAATACGCATATTACAGTCTGTGCAGTACATAAATAATGAGGGAAGGAAGGAAGAAATACGCAGGTAAATCCTGATGCAATCCTGATGACAATACTGATGGTATATCATCAGGATCCTGAGCCAGAATACTGACAGATTTCAACACGCTCGTCTGAAAGCGGCCTATAGGGAAATATGATGTCACAGAGCTGGCCGGAGATTACTGAGGGGCGGAGTTAGGTGAGAGTGAGGCACTTTCAGCAAACTCTCCTCCCTTGGGCACTTACGACGGCTCATTAGCATATCATAAAAACGACTTTTTGGCCGTTTTGAAGGATCTGAAAAACTAAACACAGAACAATGTGATCTGTTTAAAACCGGTCAGGTTGGTGACAGACTCCCTATAAATTCTGACAGAGGGAGAAAATAAAAAATAGTGATGTGGAATCCCTACCTGCCGTACTAGGCATCTACAGTATAACTGAAGACAATAGTCCAATCACAGACAGATTCCCTTTAACCCCCTTCAACCACCGTTGCTACCGGTACGTCACGGTGGTAGAAGGAATGTATGGAGTTGGCTGCTCAGTGAGCCCGCTTCATATCCGGCCACAGTGACGGGGAACGGCAATCCTGCTGGACCCTGTCATTTAACCCCTCAGGTGCAGCGATCACAGCACCTGTGGAGTTAGTGCTGGGAGGTCAGGACTGGAGCTGCTGCAAACTCACGCTATATGGAACTCACTCGTGTAAAAGGGGCCATATGGTTGTTGCATGTAAATGCAACTTGATCACTCCAGTCAATCAGGTAATTATTGGGAATGTTTAGTTCATTCCTGATCATTGCCTGTAACATCAGTCTGTGTAAAAGGACCAATTGCAGACATTATCACCGATCGTAGACATTAGCCCTGGGTGTCTGCTGTGTGGAATAGCAGGTAACCTGCAGCTATGGTGCCCTCTCTCTAGAGCATGCGCCATCTCTGAAGAGACAACTTCCGCCATACATATATGGTAGCGCTCATCAAGGGATTGAAAATAAAAAATACATTGTTTTATTACTACATTCAGACTTCAAGTTAATGAAGATATGATGATGAGATATCAGCTCATTCTAATAAAACCTCTTTCAAATTTGGACTGTATGTTTTTTTATATTAGAATTTGAATAAATACCACCTACAATTTCCCGCCTACAAAGAACGGAGAGGTCTGTAATTTTTATTGTAGGTACACTTCAACTGTGAGAGACAGAATCTAAAAAAAAATCCCGAAAATCACATTGTATGACTTTTAAATAATTAATTTGCATTTTATTGCATGACATCAGTATTTGATCACCTACCAACCATCAAGAATTCTAGCTCTCACAGACCTGTTAGTTTTTCTTTAAAGGGGTTCTCCGGGAATTAAGAAAATGAAAATACCTAAATATTACTTTATTATAAACTAGCTGAAGGACCCGGCTTCGCCCGGGTATATTTAATTTATTTTTTTTACTGTTTGTGTGTGTGTGTCGTTAAGGCTTCATTCACACAACCGTATTTTGTTTCCGTGTCCGTTCCGTTTTTTTTGCGGACCGTATGTGGAACCATTCATTTCAATGGGTCCGCAAAAAAAACGGAAGGTACTCCGTTTCCGTATGTCCGTATTTCCGTTGCGCAAAAAAGATAGAACATGTCCTATTCTTGTCCATTTTGCTGACAAGAATAGGCATTGTTACAATGGATCCGCAAAAAAAACGGAAACACGGATGCCATACGGAACGTCATCCGTTTTTTTTTGCGGATCCGCAATTTGCGGACCACAAAACACATACGGTCTTGTGAATGAAGCCTAAAAGATATCGAGAGTGACCTTTACAGTGCCTGCCCCTTTAACAGTGACCTCTACAGCGCCCCGCCCCTTTAACAGTGACCTCTACAGCAGCCCGCCCCTTTAACAGTGACCTCTACAGCTGCCCGCCCCTTAAACAGTGACCTCTACAGCAGCCTGCCCCTTCAACAGTGACCTCTACAGCAGCCTGCCCCTTTAACAGTGACCTCTACAGCAGCCTGCCCCTTTAACAGTGACCTCTACAACTGCCCACCCCTTTAACAGTGACCTCTACAGAAGCCCGCCCCTTTAACTGTGACCTCCACAGCAGCTAGAGTGGCCACTGTCTTAACCCCAGAAAGCCAGACCTCACCGGCCATTCCCCCAAACGTGAAACAGCGCCCCCAGTTCCCATGAAGACACATCACTAAACATGAGGCCACGCCCCCCCTGGCTCCGTGAAGACATGAGAAGCTGTCTGAGTGTGAGCTACTGAAAGGGTGGACATCCCTGTGTCTGTCCAGGCACTGCGTCGGACGGAGAACAGGTAGCCAGAAAACTGGACTGTCCAGCCTAAAGCCGGACATCTGGCCACCCTAACATCAGCCTGCCCCTAGGGTGGCCAGAAGTCTTGTTTTAGGCTGGACAGTCTGGCTTTCAGACTCCCTGTCCTCTGTCATGCGCAGGGCCTGTATGGACACAGCAGCAGCACTTTCAGCAGCAGCACTGTGCAGTCTGAGCAATGAGCTGCAGGGAGAAAGTCACCCTCCCACCACCCCTGCAGCTGACAGAAGGTGATTTTTACCAATATTTTTAATCCCGGTCAAATGCAACATGGAAGGGGCGTGGCCTGACTGAGTCAGGGGCGTGACTTAGTGGGATCTGGGGGTGGTGCTTTTAAGTCCTTCTTTTGACGGTGGCCGGAATTACAGGTCGATGCCTGATTTAGGAGGAAGGTGGGTAGCAGTGGAAGAAAACATCTTTTATTACTACTGAACAGTAAATATGTAAAATTTACATTATATGAGGTAATGATTGATGATGAGTTAGTCTAAAACATAAGTTATAGTTATGGCAACCGGGAATACCCATTTACCATTGTCATCCACAGTGCTCTGCCTCTTTAATGCAGACCTAAAGCAGTGAACTGGCTAGGTTGTCATAGAAACCTGATGTGTGCCTGTGAGCTTCTGTTGGCTGATAAGGGTCATGTGACCAGGCTACTATTGGCTAATGCATTTTTTGGGAATATCTCAGGAACAGTACATCCTGGAGAGTTGAAAACTGTTCTAAAACCTCCCCGGACACCTGATGTACATGTGTGCCAAATTTTGTGATTGTAGCTGCAGCGGTGCGGATTCATTTAGCGGACATACACACACACACACACATACACTCAGCTTTATATATTAGATATATTCCCAAATACCTTTCATAAATTAGAATGGCTAGTTTTGTCTGGGGAGCAACCATTAGGGGAAATAAAATGGCTGCCGTCCTATTAGTACACACAAAACCTGTCCTAATCACACAGGAGGATACAGCCACATCCCCACCTCCTCTCTGTACTTGATGTCTTCTCATGAGTTCCATTTCTACAGAGATTCAGCTGAAGATGTTATCAGCTGTGTTCAGGATCATAATCCCTGACAAGTAGAACAGAGAGGAGGAGGCGGCTCTTTACCTCAGTGTTGTTAAGTAATTCGTCCTCCAGTGTGATTAGGACAGGTTTTGTGTGTACTAACAAGAAGGCGGCCATTTTGTTTCTCCTAATGATTGCTCCCCAGACAAAACAAGCCATTATAACTAATGAAAGGTATTTAGGAATATATTTATAATAAAGTAATATTCGCATATTTTCATTTTCTTAATTCCTGGAGAATCCCTTTAAGAAGCCCTCCTACTCTGCACTCATTACCCGTATTCATTGCACCTGTTTGAACTCGTTACCTGTATAAAAGACACCTGTCCACACACTCAATCAATCACACTCCAACCTCTCCACCATGGCCAAGACCAAAGAGCTGTCTAAGGACACCAGGGACAAAATTATTGACCTGCACAAAGCTGGGATGGGCTACAGGACAATAGGCAAGCAGCTTGGTGAGAAGCCAACATCTGTTGGTGCAATTATTAGAAAATGGAAGACACACAAGATGACAATCGTCAATCGTCCTCGTTCTGGGGTTCCATGCAAGATCTCACCTCGTGGGGTAAGGATGATTCTGAGAAAGGTGAGGAGCCAGCCCAGAACTACATGGTAGGACCTGGTCAATGACCTGAAGAGATCTGGGACCACAGTCTCAAGATTACCGTTAATAACACTACGCAGTCATGGATTAAAACCCTGCAGGGCACGCAAGGTCCAGGCCTATTTGAAGTTCGCCAATGACCATCTGGATGATCCAGAGGAGGCATAGGAGGAGGTCATGTGGTCAGATGAGACCAAAATAGATTTTGGTATCAATTCCAGTCGCTGTGTTTGGAGGAAGAAGGAGGAGTACAACCACAAGAACACTGTCCCAACCATGAAGCATGGGGGTGGAACCATCATACTTTGAGGGTGCTTTTCTGTACAGGGAAGATGACATCTGCACCATATTGAAGGGAGGGTGGATAGGGCCAAGAATCACGAGATTTTGGCAACAACCTCCTTCCTTCAGTAAGAGCATTGACGATGGGTCGTGGCTGGGTCTTCCAGCATGACAATGACCCGAAACACACAGACAAGGCAACTAAGGAGTGGCTCAGTAAGAAGCATTTCAAGGTGTGTGGCCTAGCCAGTCTACAGACCTGAACCCAATCAAAGATCTTTGGAGGCAGCTAAAACTCAATGTAGCCCAGCGACAGCCCCGAAACCTGAAAGATCTAGAGAAGATCTGTATGGAGGAGTGTGGGACAAAATCCCTGCTGCAGTGTGTGCAAACTTGGTTTAGAACTACAGGAAACGTCTGACCTCTGTAACTGCAAACAAAGGTTTCTGTACCAAATATTAAGTTCTGTTTTTCTTATTATTTAAAAATCATACAATGTGATTTTCTCTCACAGTTGAAGTGTACCGACAATAAAAATTACAGACCTCACCATTCTTTGTAGGCGGGAAAACTTGCAAAATTGCCAGTGTATCAAATACTTATTTTCCCCATTGTATATCCATTATTTAGTTCCAATGAACATAGTGTATAATATCGATTTTCTACCCTCTTAAATGTAATAGATGGCAGCTGTACATAAACTGTATAATCAGGATTGGGAGTTTACCACCTTATAGATATTATAGAAGCTGATTAATTTACCCTGGCTATATATTATTGCAGTTTATACCAGCTGTGCATGTAAAATTATACCGCAGGAGGTGCCTTGGTTATTTCAGTACCACTTACAGCACTGCACTTACAGAACAAAAGTTTGGCAATTTTGTAATCAAATGATCTGAATAGAAGTAGAGAAGACAGTCTGATATATTCAGTCTATGTGTCCAGTGAACTGCATATAATAAATCACTTAGGGGATGCACCGGCTCTTATCCAAGCAGCAGCAGACCTAAGACTTCCAGCGGGAGGAGTACTTCACTGTATTCTGCCTTCTGCATTAACGGAGTGCACCTCTGGGCAACAATTTAATAAAGACGCTTTGTGCTAGATGTCAAACGCATTTTTTTCAAATGTATGACCCATAAGAATAAGTCAACCTCCTGCCATAAGCTTAATGGATGTTACTAACCACTAAATAAATGGACAATAATAACATTGCCTTAAGTACAATAACAATCTATAAATCAGCTAAAACCAGAGGGTTATAAAGAACATAACATGGACACACATGTGAAGGGGAACATGTCATCTCTCCTGACATGTCTAGCAGCTCCTTGCATCCCTCCTCGTAGTAACAATTCGGGAGCATCTATTCTGGTGTCCATTGTTTGCATTACATTCACCATTTTACTCTCTTTTCTATGCATTTTATGCCTAGCCTGACAAGGGGGGGTGGCTTTACATAAAAGGGGCATGGCCTCACAGAGAAGGTCTGTGCACCACAATTTTGGTGCAACTTATAGTTGGCTTAAACGTAAACTAGCCAGTTTTTTTTGGCGCCTCTGGTGCACGAACGGAATTCCAGCATAAATCTGGCACAGGATTTAAGGTGCTGTTCTCCACATTTACAAAGGTCTATGCACCAGAATAGAAAACGTGTCTAATGTCTGATGACTGTGATTCTTATTCTTAGTGCTAAGTACGGCACTATTAGTAAATCTGCCTCTATGTTGTGACACATAGAATATGACTTTTCGATGACCATTTTTTAGGCGGAGAGGTTACCAAAAATAGCAATTCTGTCATTTTTTAAAAATATTTTTATATACTATTCACAGTGTGAGATAAAAAAACTAGATTCATTTTAATTTATGTTTTTGAAAATATTGATCGGCACTGCGCTCTGTGGATGGTGTGGTGCACGTGTTTCTGGACTGGCGTCCCGCGTATTAGTAAAGCAATAGGAAACCGGCACTCACGTTCTTCTTGATAATGCTGTGATTTTATTGTCACATACAAAGTGACGCGTTTCGGCACAACAGTTCCTTCATCAGACTGTATACACCAACAATGTGTACTCCCCTTAAATAACCCGCCAAACAAGGTAGTGACGTCATGTAGTCATGACAACCAGATAAACATAAGCAAATGAAAAACAATACAAACAATCTCCTATTGGTGGAGAATCCATGTACCCTATCCAGCGTATTCCGGCGTTTAGTCCATAAATGTGGTTATCGCTGTGGAGAAAATAGTGTTTGTTATTACATACATAGTATAATAAAATACATGACATGCATTACAAAAAGCTGTTTAGTGCATATTCACGATTGAGCCCATATGGCTCCAATGTCTGCAATCGGTGGATCCAGTTTGCCTCGCGTTCAAGTAACTTTTTACTCCTATCCCCCCTCGGCGTGGTTGGCTAATATCCTCAATAATTTGGAACCGTAGCTGTGCTATAGTGTGTTTTTTCTGTTCAAAATGGTATGGAATGGGTAACAGGAGGTTACCCTTTCTAATGGTAGATTTATGCTTGCTAAATCTGTCCTTCAGCCGAACTCAGACAGAGTGTTCTTTCCACACCTAAACGGGGTACTTTTCCTTGTTTGGGATGCATACCCTGTTCAAGTGTTATTAAGGGTACACACTTCACTCACCCACGCACAGGAGAAAGAATACCAATACGAGTCATGTTCACTTGTAACAGCCAATTTATTATATATATTCTCAAATGCCCTTGTGGCATGCTGTACGTTGGTGAGACATCCACCAGAATGAAGGACAGATTTAGCAAGCATAAATCTACCATTAGAAAGGGTAACCTCCTGTTACCCATTCCATACCATTTTGAACAGAAAAAACACACTATAGCACAGCTACGGTTCCAAATTATTGAGGGTATCAGCCAACCACGCCGAGGGGGGATAGGAGTAAAAACTTACTTGAACGCGAGGCAAACTGGATTCAGCGATTGCAGACATTGGAGCCATATGGGCTCAATCGTGAATATGCACTAAACAGCTTTTTGTAATGCATGTCATGTATTTTATTATACTATGTATGTAATAACAAACACTATTTTCTCCACAGCGATAACCACATTTATGGACTAAACGCCGGAATACGCTGGATAGGGTACATGGATTCTCCACCAATAGGAGATTGTTTGTATTGTTTTCATTTGCTTATGTTTATCTGGTTGTCATGACTACATGACGTCACTACCTTGTTTGGCGGGTTATTTAAGGGGAGTACACATTGTTGGTGTATACAGTCTGATGAAGGAACTGTTGTGCCGAAACGCGTCAATTTGTATGTGACAATAAAATCACAGCATTATCAAGAAGAACGTGAGTGCCGGTTTCCTATTGCTTTACTAATTTTAATTTATGGTCGTTACAGATGCGGCAATACCAAATATGTGTAGTTTATTTCGCTGTTAAAAAAATTACGATACTTCAGTTAGCATAGACTAACCCCAGAGGCCATTGTGTCCCCTCTTGTTGCTATGACTACAATTGAGCCACTGAGACTGTTGCGGGGGCCCAACAGGGTACAGACAGGTTAAACAATAGGATAGGAATAGGAACAATTGGTTAAACAATAGGATTAGGAATAGGATCAAAAACTGCGCTTTTGGCCATTGCAGCAGGGTGTCAGCTGTATATTACAGCTGACACCTGCGACTTATGGTACCAGCTCAGCTCCTGAGCCTGCACCATCACTATGCCATAAAAGTATAAAGGCAAACATGTTTCTGCATCATGCCATACATTTCCATGCTCATCTGAAGAAGGCTTAAGTGTGGATTGTAAGAATAAACATACAGCCAGCGCTCGTATCCGTTTTTTCCATGATAGCTACCTTGCAACCTTTTGCCTACTCATGTGCCTGCTGTCCAATGGCATACTGTGACGGGATGCAGAAGACACGGATTCTAATTTGCTACCATAGCTGAGACCTCTTGCGACAAGACAAGGTGAGGGCACATCTATCAGTAGTGTGTAATCCTAATGATAGTGCTACGTTACTATGTAAAGCGCTTTTTTTTTTTGTGTTTTGTCAGGCTGTAACTAAAAAAAAGGAGGGATGATAGCTCATCTTCAAAGAGGGAACCCTTCTGTCAGACCCTCCACCCAAATTACCGAACCTGCAGAGGGTACCATACTTACCAGTTCCCTGCCACTGGATTCCAGTTCCTGCTCCAGTCATCCTGTTTGATGCGGGTAATGTGGTTGCCATAGCCAACGGCGAGCCACAGTGCTCACATGTCTATGTCAGATATTAGAATACTAGAATAATAGAATACTGTAGAAATACCTTGAAAATGCAACATTCCATATTTTGCTCAGGGTTAGGCCAAAAAATGAGGCTGAAAACATTCTAAATCACAAAGGAGTTAAATTAGAGTCAGGACTAGAGAATTAACTATTCTCCCCAGACAGAAATTTATTATAGGGGGTCTCACTGTGGATTTTAAAAGCTATGGACACTTTTGGGGCCATTTTTTATGATTGCATTTTACTCATTTTGGGTTAAAAAAAATGTTTTAAATTGGTCTTTATTAAAAAATTTCAGAGGTTTTTGTGATACATTATTTGCAGACTGTCCCTCCTGAGTTCCGTCTGCTGACAGCTCATGTGAAGCCTTATCTCTGATCTCATGACCGCATAACACTCATTATAGGTAAACTCTTATAAAACTGATAAGAATGTGGCTTAAATGAGAAAATGAATGTTTATGAGGTCAGGAGATCAGAGATAAGGCTTCACATGAGCCTCCGCCGATGGAACTCAGAAGCGAAAGTCTGCAAATAGACTGACTTTAACCCCATGTATCACAAAAACTGCTGAAAATTTTAAATAAAAACCAATTTAAAAAAAAAATTTGCCTCAAAAGAGTAAAATGCAGTGATAAAAAAATTGCCCTAAGGCCCCATTCACACGTTCCACAAACGGTGTCCGCATCCGTTCCGCAATTTTGCGGAACGGGTGCGGACCCATTCACTTTCAATGGAGCCGCAAAAGATCCGCACTTCCGTTTCGCGGCTCCCAAAAAAAAATTGAACATGTCCAATTCTTGTCCGAATACACGGACAAGAAAAGGCATTTCTATTATGTGCGGTCCGCAAATTGCGGAACGTACATGGCCCGTGTCCGTGTATTGCGGATCCACAAATTGCGGATCGGCAAAACACGGACACACGGACGTGTGAATGGAGCCTAAGTGTCCATAAACTTTAAAACTTTATAGGTTGACCATTCAAATCAGTGGGGGTGGAGCGTGTTCCAAGATACACACTGGAGACAGTTCTCAGCTTCAGCTATCAAAGAGACTCCCTTTATTAATTCAGGCCTAATAAGGCAACCAAATGGGTTGTCTGGGCACTGATTTTTTTCTTAAACTGTTTTTATAAACTTTTTACTTTTCACTTACCAATGTGATAAAGCCCAATCCAATCGGTGGGATCCACTTCTTCTTTTATATCCCAGAAGATGATAAGTTCCTGAGAGTGCCCCAATACGTATTCATACATGCTCGCGGTCAGACTGGATCGACTGTCGGAAGTCACCAAGTCAGTGTCACTGTTGGCCCGCTGAATGTTCAAGTTCTCTGTCATCGTGTTTTGAGATGCAAAACTTTGAAGATTTTCTGGACTTAACGTATACCGAAGCTGAGGGTTACGCCTTCGAACAAAAAGTAGATGGTCCCGAGCAGAGCTGGCCATAATTGTTCTTTAACCATCAGAGGTCTGCTAAGTAAAAAGGAGAACAGATATGAACTGGAGAATTGTATATTTAGAAGTACAGTTGTAATCAATGGTAAATATAAAACCAAAAAACCCCCTAAACTCTATTTTTTTATATTGCTTTATGGAATTCAACTATTAATCACTATATAAGAAAGCAAGTCTTGCTCATGCACAATGCCAAAATACAGCTTACTACATATCATGGCAAGCTCAATCATATGCCATGTGTCTTAATATTTTTTTTTAATAAAAACTGAAAAAAAAACACCTTTTTTTCTTTGCACTGCCACATTCTGTCTCTCACAACTTTTTATATTAAAGTCTATGGTGCTGTTGAGGGCTTGTTTTTTGTGGGACAATACTATTTTGGAGCGTGTTTGACTTTTTTGGTCACTTTTTATTCAACTTTTTTGGGAGGTGAAATGACAAAAATATAAATTAAAATCATCCCCTTTCCCCATAATAAAAATAAACAGTTAGGCCTGTTTCACATAAACGTTATTTTTGCGGGCTCCGTTCCGCATTTTTTGCAGATAGGATGTGGACCCATTCATTTCTATGGGCCCGCAAAAAATACTGAGAGCATACTGTGTGCTGTCCGCATCAGTATGTCCGTTCCGTAGCCCGCAAAAAAAAATAGAGCATGTCCGATTCTTGTCCGTATTACGGACAAGAATAGTACTGTTCTATTAGGGCCCAGCTGTTCTGTTCCGCAAAATACGGAAAACACAAGAATGTCATCCGTTTTTTTTTACGGATCCCCAATTTGTGGACCGCAGAACAAAACGTTCGTTTGAAACTGGCCTAAAAAATATACACATCATTAGCATACCGCATCCCAAAATGCCTGCACTGTTGAAATCTAAAAATCAAAGTGGCTAATTGAAAATATTTTTAAAAACTTGAAAACATTTTTAGCACTTATTTTAAGTCCCCTAGGGTCTGATTAGTTCTCCCATAGACTGCAATGATTTAACATTGCAGCCTATGGGAGTTTCACTATGCTTCTATTGGGCTCAATAAGAACTTTGATATGGCAGGTCTTGGAGCGATCAGAAGGCCCGAGACTGCCATTGCAACCGAATGGCACCCTTGATCTTGACGTGAGAGAGCTGTTCAGTCCCCGGTAGACAGCTCAGATGCCTTGGTCACAACTGACAATGGCAGCTGAGGGGTTAAATGCCAGTGGTCAGCATTGTCACCGATCGCAGACTCTATCTCCAGTTGTCTGCTGTGTATAACCGCTTAGCTCCAGAGTTGGCTCCATCTTAAAAACCCCGACTTGCACCATACATGTACAGCACAAGTCCTGAAGAGATTAACTGTATGTATTCTACCTACAGTATTCATGATATATGAGGAATATCTCACCTCTTTAAATATTCATGAATAGATTTTTAAAGCTTAGAGTAGTTTGCAGTATCAAGAGTAACAAGAGAATTGGTTAAGTTTACCAATTAAGAGAGCTTATTGGAGGCCCTCTGAAACCCAAAATTGTATTCTATCAGTTTCTGAGTCTACTAGAGAGTATTACAAAATGCATCTTCAGACTTTGCTCTATTCATTTTTAAGCCAGAGAACTGTATTAGGTGCGGAACAGGTTTGGTAAGTAAATCTAAAGCCCAAGGAGTGTCACCAAGAGGTCATCATCGGCAAATAATCTAACCTTAAAGAAGAACTCCCGACAAAAATTTTATTCCATGTCCTGCTAGAAATGTACATGATATAATCTGTAGTGAATGTCATTTTCTTACCAGTGTCTGAATTTCTGACTAATATCATATCCGGAAGTTTCTTATCTGTGTCATGTGACCAACAATTAGACCCACCAACTCACACATAGACTTATGTGTGGACAGGAAGTCTAATTCTCTGTGTATTCCTATGAGACTGAAAGTGAGGCTCCCATAGGAATGAATAGAGCTGCCTGTCCTGGGTCAGTTGGAGGTCAGGGAGTTGGTCACATGACCCAGCTACAATAAGAAGAGAGGTTATTACTCACAGAAACAGTCACTGATAAGAAAATGACAATCACTACAGATTATATCATGTACCTTTCTAACAGGTCAGAGAATAAAAAATTTTGCGGGAGTTCTTCTTTAAATGTTGTAGAAGCAACCTAAAGCCCAACTATATTGTGATTATTACAGGTGGGAATAGCTAAGGGCTCCATTGCTAACGCAAAAAGAGCTAAAGGGCAGCCTTGCCTGGAGGCGCAGCCAGTGGAGAAAGCAGAGATTGGGAAGGAACCTTTGGATAAGCTGATGGTGCAGAATATCAAACCTTTAGCGACTCCATAAAAGAGCATGAAAAATCAATTTGATCTAAAACTCAAAACAGTTAAAACTTGGTGACACAAAGACCTTTTTCAATATCAAAAGCTAAGATAGTTGGTGTGGTTGCTGAAGTGTTGGCCTATTGAATGATATCCAAAATGTCCTAATGTTATCTGAGAATTGTCTACCTGGGAAAATTCTGACCTGCTCTTTATGCACCAAAACAGGAAGAGGCACATTGAGATGTCTGGCTAGGATAGAAGTAAATAGTTTACTTATGGAAGGATATGGGATGATAATTAGCAGGGAGGGGAAGGTCTTTATACAGTTTCAGAATCATGTTTACCATTGCATCTAGAAAGTCTGTTTACAAACAGGACCTATATGAGGTAGTCAGGGGTGGGATTCAAATTTCTAACAACAGGTTCCCTACTCAATGGAGGACACGCGGATTCACAACACGTTTACATATACATACACCATATATATGCAACACACATACACATAAATACACCATATACATGGTACACATACATAAATACACCACATATACATGGTACACATACATAAATACACCACATATACTTGGTACACATACATAAATACACCATATACACGGTACACATACATAAATACACCATATACATGGTACACATACATAAATACACCACAAATACTTGGTACACATACATAAATACACCACAAATACTTGGTACACATACATAAATACACCATATATACATGGTACACATACATAAATACACACCATATACATGGTACACATACATAAATACACACCATATACATGGTACACATACATAAATACACCATACACATGGTACACATACATAAATACACCACATATACATGGTACACATACATAAATACACCCATATACACGGTACACATACATAAATACACCATATACATGGTACACATACATAAATACACCATATACACGGTACACATACATAAATACACCATATACACGGTACACATACATAATACACCATATACATGGTACACATACATAAATACACCATATACACGGTACACATACATAAATACACCACATATACATGGTACACATACATAAATACACCACATATACATGGTACACATACATAAATACACCATATACATGGTACACATACATAAATACACCATATACATGGTACACATACATAAATACACCACATATACATGTACACAACACATAAATACACCATATACATGGTACACATACATAAATACACCACATATACATGGTACCACAACAATAAATACACCACATATACATGGTACACACACATAAATACACCATATACATGGTACACACACATTAATACACCATATACACGGTACACATACATAAATACACCATATACATGGTACACATACATAATACCCATATACATGGTACACATACATAAATACACCATATACACATGGTACACATACATAAATACACACATATACACGGTACACATACATAAATACACATATACACACACATACATAAATACCACATATACACGGTACACATACATAAATACACCACATATACACGGTACACATACATAAATACACCATATACATGGTACACATACATAAATACACCATATACATGGTACACATACATAAATACACCATATACATGGTACACATACATAAATACACCATATACATGTACACATTACATAAATACACCATATACATATACATACATTACACATACATAAATACACACAATATACACCGGTACACATACATAAATACACCATATACACGGTACACATACATAAATACACTACATATACACGGTACACATACATAAATACACCATATACATGGTACACATACATAAATATATCATATACATGTTACACATACATAAATACACCATATACATGGTACACATACATAATAACCACATATACATGGTACACATACATAAATACACCATATACATGGTACACATACATAAATACACCACATATACATGGTACACATACATAAATACACCATATACATGGTACACATACATAAATATACCATATATACATGGTACACATACATAAATACACCACATATACATGGTACACATACAGGGACGGTTTTAGAAAAAACGTGGCCCTGGGCAAAATCAAAAGTGGGGCCCCAAATATTGTAATAATGTACTAACAACACAGTTACGTTCTGTCGATTCCGGCAAACCCTCACAGATTTACACCCCATGAAGCTCCTCACACAGTTCTTCACCCTCATGACCCCAGAATACACCACATGCCCCCTCCCTTCACAGCAATGAGTTCCCCTCACTCATGGCATCTGAGTGTGTTAAAAACCTGAAGCGCGGGATTCCTCTTCAGGCGCACTTTCCCCCAGCGGAGATTGGGGAATGCACCCTGTTCTATAAATAAGCTGCAGCCTGTACTAGGCTTCCAGGCTCATTGTTGGTATATCTCAGTTCAGGCCACTAGATGGCAGCACTGAACTGTGATATAGTGATTTCTATACAGACGTTCTATACAGACGTTCAGACGGCCATATACGCGGGCTGCCCGGCGTGTGTTCCGCAGCGCTCGGAACACACGCCGGGCAGCCCCATTGAAAATGCCTATACTTGTCCGTGAACGGAATAGGTCGTGTGAACGGGCCCTAATAGAGCAATTTACTGATGATTGTAAGTTGTGGTCCACTTGGGGGACTTAAGAAAAAGTAAAAAAAAAAAAAAAAAGTAAAAAAAGTTTTGAAAACACCTTAAAAATTAAAATCACCCCCATTCCCCAAAACAAAAAAAACACAAAATAAAAATAGCATTATGGGTATCGGCGCATGCGAAAATGCGAAATTCACTTTTTTTTTATTACTTTATCTCCCTAGAAAATTTAATAAAAAGTGATCAAGTCATACCCGGAAAAAAATGAGACCCCAGACATCTCCATAGAAATAACTAGAAAAAAGGTATGAGGGTCAAAATATCGCGATAGTATTTTACGAAGTGAGTCCTAATGAACGGGTGCTGCTAGGGTTGCCACCTTTCCCAACAAAAAATACTGGTTACACAAGTTAAAAAGGTTGGTGTGGGTTAATACAGGTGTTAAGAAGAAAAAAATAATACAGGTGTTATTTGATCATATTTTATGTTTTGCGCAAATTTTTTTTCACAATAAAATCAAACATTTCATTGTTGGGGGACACCCTATGTATTTAAGTTTTATTTGGCCTCTATTTTTAAAAAGTTTACGTGGGGATTTGAACTCCCAACCATCTACGCTAAAGGCAAGAACATTAACCACTGGGCTATAGAGCTCAATGCTAAGTCAGTGTTGAAAAACCTCATAGAGGTTTCTCTTGTATTAAAAACCTCATAGAAGTTTCTATGGTGTTATAGAAGAGAAACTTCTATGAGGTTTTTCCACCATCTACTTAACACTGAGCTCTATAGCCCAGTGGTTAAGGTTCCTGCCTGTAATGTAGTAGGTTTTGAGTTCAAATCCCCACAGAAACAGGTCAAAATTAGATTTATTTATACATAGGGTGTCCCAAGCATAGTGACCATGCTTGGAAACACCCCCTTTCATGTTGCTAACACTAATATGGATGTGTCCATATATGGAGTCAGAGCAGGGACTCCTAAGCTGGGAAATTCCCGACTCCTGACTGTTCAAACATCTGCTATCAGAACTGCTGCCATCAGGATTGAAGCAGGGGGCCCCTTAGAGAATCGGGCCCTGGGCAATTGCCCAGTTTGCCAGCCCTGTACACATACAAAAATACACCATATATACATGGTACACATACATAAATACACCACATATACATGGTATAAATACACTGTATACATGGTACACATACATAAATACACTACATATCCATGGTATAAATACACCATATACATGGTACACATACATAAATACACTACACACATACCACCCAACTTTTAAAAAGCCTAAGGAGCTAAACTATGGAATGGAAGCGCTCATCTCCAGTTGCCCCCACCAGAGCACCGGATCAGGATTTAGCCGGTAATACAGTTCTCCATTCTGACTGTAATTTTAACAAACAGATCTGGAGAACCTGAGAGAACCGGCTGAATCCCAGGCCTGGAGGTAGTAGTACAGGCAATCTTCTTATAATATAGGGTTCAAAGCCCATCTGGGCCTGGAGCTTCACTCAGATTAAACTGTTTAATCACATCTTTGATTTCTTCCTGTGTGACCAGACATTTGAGAGTTTCTTGAAGTTTGTGATATTTCCAGAAGAGACATTTCATTAAAAAACAGCTACTACTGATTATAGAGTCTGTGTAGATTGTAGGCCATGTAATCTAGTGTAAAAGTCATAACATACATCATAAATTCTGGACAGGTGTGAGGTAGTGTGACCAGTGTCTAATTTCAGTGGTATGAACCTGATGAAATCTTTTGACTAGGAAGCATTAGAGCCAATAATTTATCCAGTTTATTAACCCATTTATAGTAAGAGTCCAGCATAAAGCCTTTGAAGATGCCCTTTAAAATGGCAACAAGCTGAAATGTGGTATAGTAGGTGAGCACTGATGAACCAGGGTTAGTCTGGCCAGTTTAGCTTCTAGCATAGTTTGGGATCTGCTTCTTTGAGTCTTAAGTTCTTCATACTTTATCACATACTTGTAAGGGACTGTATGGAGTAGGCTGCTGCACTAGTGGCAGTTGTACAATATAGCAGGAACCTATCCACAATGACCGGGATCAAAAATGATACTAAACTGCAGTGAAATTGTGGGGCTTCAATCAGTTAACCTACCTGGAGCCTGCGGAAGATTCCCTGGCCTGTCATTGTAAATTGAACAAAAAAAGTTAGGCTGGGTTTGGCATGTGTTGCTTTCCTCTCCTCACCCCTCCCCACACACACCTCCCCTGAAGGGCACAGGTCAGTTTTGCTGCAAAGGGAAAGCTGTATGGAAAAAACCTGTAAAACTCTGGTGGAAATGCTTTTTTTTTTCCAAGTTCACCCTCAATACAGTGCAGGATAAGGAAAGTGCCAACAATGGCTAGGTGCAGGCTTATAGATTGGTCAGAAGACACCAGGATGGGCGTTTGAACGTTATAAGAAGTCCCTGTTATGTGATTGTGAGCGCTATGTTCTTATAATAATAATCTTCTTTCCTTCAGAACAGCTGTTTCACGTTGTTTTATCTTCAACAAGATCTACCAATTTTAATTCCAAGGTCTCAAGTCTATCCTCATGGGCCGTTATGTCCTGGTGGTCGGTCTCTAAGGCCTCGGTGATCTCATCTGCTTTGGTTTGTTGGAGACTCGTTGCCCCAGCTCCTGTCTGGTAAAGTTGAAGACAAACTGTGAAAACTGGTCACAGAACATTGAATGGAGCGTAACATCATGGTAGGGTTCATAAAGTCTTCAGATACATCTTTGGGATCCAATAGGGCTGGATGTTCACCATTCTGAGATGCCTGGGAGATGGCTCCTGAGTCATGAGGCGCCCTACTAGATTGATGTGTGGCGTGAAATATCTCAGGTATAGTTGGGGTTAGCGTCAGCGATCGGCGATGTTGATGAGAATGTAGGATAGGTTTCAGCTGCTGGTGTGCTGTCTAGTAGCGCTAAACGAAGCTAAAACGCTGTGGCAACTAGCACGGAGCTCACATCAAGAGCGTCTAGCCTGAAATGGCTCCTAAAGAGTATGTTTATTTGCAGGATTCATTACTAAACAGAGATATTCTTGGCCTACATTACTGTAAATCTCTCCACAGCCATGTTATTAATTACATTTTGATGAACGTGTAGAGGATTAATTTCTCATGTTCATTTATCTTGTAACAAAGCCAAATTTCAGAATATAATACCATGTAAGCAGCTTAGTGCTATTAAGTATTTCTGAGCAACATATCATCGCTTCTAAATATATTATACAATTTTAGTCAGAGACCTGTCCCTGGCGTCCACATACTTCAATCTAATTGTTCTTCAGAGCTCCAGGTACCTGCCAGGTTTCTGTACTCTTGAAGGTGAAGAGGTCCTACCAGTGGCGTACATAGAGAAGTAAGGGCTCCATAGCAAGGATGAAACCAGGCCCCCCACACAGGACAGAAGGGTTTCTGCCTAAACCCCTTTCAATCACCCTTGGGCCATTTTTCCCCTGCCTCATTTGCTAAAAGTTGTTCCTTTAGAGGGTAGAGTCCTGGCCAGGTTTTCACCTCCAGTAGAAGAGGAGATGATCCCAACTAAGACTGAGCCCCCTATTGCCCTGGGCCCCATAGCAGTCGCATGGTCTGCCGCTATGGTAGTTACGCCCCTGGGTTCTACTACTTTCTATGTAATATAAATTTTAATAGAAAGTGAAACCAATCTATTGGTGAAGGAAGCCATTTTAGGATGGGCAGTGGCAGACTGGCTGAAATCTCAAAAAACTTCTCACATCTCAACATCCCTACTTTACCCTGAATATCTACAGAATTTAATATTGCAGCACGCTGCAGGGTCATGCGTCAGTTCGGGTGAGCGGTTGGGAGGCTGCTTTTTGTCATTTAATTAGGCAGTGTATAATCTTTCCCGGCCTAATGCCTCATTCACACATCAGTATTTTGGTCAGTGATTGTGAGCCCAAACCAGGTGCAGCTCTAAACACAGAACAGGTGCAGATCGTCCCCTTATACCTTATGTCTGTGGAGGCTCCAATCCTGCTTTCTCAGCTACTTTCTCTGGCAAATGCTCTGCAGTCCTCCTTTGTGACCGCTGAACCTTCCACTGCTTTCTGTAACACTTTTACTAGCAGTCTGCAGGAAGGGTACAGAGGGGAGGTGACCAGTTGGGGGTGTGAACCTGCACAGGACTGAAAATGGCATCACTGATTGGATAGAGTAAGTCTGTGCAGGTACACCCCCCAACTGGTCACCTCCCCTCTGTACCCTTACTGCAGACTGCTAGCAATTCATTCATAACTTCTAGCAGGAATAATACAGGAATGGCACAACATAGAGCCATAAGAATAGATGTTCCAGAATTGTTATTACATGGGGAATGCATGAAGGTATTAAAACAGCCATGTCAGGAGAGGTGAAAGGTCCTCTTTAAAGTGGCCCTGGAAAAAAAAAAAACTAAGAGAGGCCCCATGTTGTAGGCAGGTCAGGGGCCAAAACAAGTAGGCAGGGACAATAGAAGTAGGTGGGGCCTGCAACACCATAGTGCAGCACAGTATACTGCCCCAGCAGAACCAAATTTCGCAGTGCAGCATAAAATACTGCCGCCCCAACAACAGTATTCAATTGTATCACCGTTATGAGGATGGTAATACAGTTGAGTTCAGGAGAGAATCTGTGGCCATTGAGCATTAGATCATTATGTACCTGGCCTGTGGCGATCAGGAGGGCTTGAGTGGCACACTGGGCATCGGTCCATCGGGTATATTTCCTTTTAGGGTCTATGGCCAATCCGCCACTGAACTACAGTAACATTAACATGTTCAATGCTGTGCAGTGAGGACACTGTATTGTGGCTTTAGAAATCAGAACAAACTAGAAGCCAACTTTGATATTTTTATGGCCTTCACATATCAAGAACCCATGGCTAATTTCTAGACACACCAACTACCTGGATTTGTCTTACCAAGAATTAGGAACATAGCTAAATAGATTTTTAAAATTGAAAAAAGGTGACATTTTAGCACAGCAATTAATTTACATGATGCATTAACCCCTTGAGCATTGGACCAATTTTTCATTTTTTGTTCCCTGTCTTGCAAAAGCCATAATGTTTTCTTTTTTGATTATATAGCCATATGAGGCTTGTTTTTTGCAGGACAAATTGTACTTTTTAATGGAACCATTTAATATTCCATATAATGTATTGAGAAGCTAGAAAAAATATATTAGTGGGTGGAATTGGAAAAGAAATTGCAATTCTCATGCTTACGACATTCCCTTGGCTGCAAATGACATCCATAACTGTTTTATATTTCTGTCTCATTTTTTGTGGGGAGAGCTGTAGTTTTTACTGATGCCATTTTGGGTTACGTTTGACCTTTTTTTATCACTTTTATTCAATTTTCTTTGTGCTGCAAAGTGATTTTTGGACATTTAGAATCCCCCCCCCCATTACAGAGTTCACTATATGAGATAGATACATTTAAATTTTGATAGCATCTTTGGATTACTAATAATGTTTATATATTTTTTATTTTATATTTAAATATATATGTATTTTAAAACCTTTTTTTTAACCTTTTTAACTGCATATTTAGTCCACCTAGTAAACTTGCACATGCAGTCTACGGTAGAATTGCAGTGTTAGGCCCCATTCACACGACCGTATGTATTCCGTGATCCGTATAAAAACGGAACGGAAGACATACGGAAAGTCTTCCGTAGTGTTCCGCAAATTTTGCGGACCCATTGACTTTAATGGGGCTACGGACGTGATTTTGCGGCCAAGTATAGGACATGTTTTATTTTTTTTTGTGGGGGAACTTCTGTGAGATACGGGATGCGGAATGCACACGGTGTGCATTTCGCATTTTTTTTCTCCTATGGAAAAATGAATGGGTCCGTATGGTTCCGCATCTTATCCGCAAAAATGCCGATAAGATGCGGAAATGTACATATGGTCATGTGAATGGGGCCTTAAGATTATGGAAACTTTGCTATGGCAGGCCTTGGAGCCTTCAGAAGGTTCCCTGCTGACATAACAACCAAACAGTTCCTGCAATCTTGGGAAGAAAAATGCTGGAAAACCCGCTTAAGGCCCCATTCACACAACCGTATGAATGGGGCCGTATCTATCCGTTAAAATGCGGGAATAGATGCGGCCCCATTCACCTCTATGGGGCTGGGAGCTGCGGCATGGAGCTAGCTCCATGCCGTGGCTCTTTTGAAGCATGTCCTATACTTGTCCGTATAGGCATTTTCAATGGGGCCGCACGGCGTGTGTTCCGAGCGCTGCGGAACACACAGTAATGCAGTAATGCTGGCCCGCAAATATACGGTCGTGTGAATGGGGCCTAAGACTTCATTCACACGACTGTATTTTGTTTTCATGTCCGTTCTGTTTTTTTGCGGACTGTATGTGGAACCATTCATTTCAATGGGTCCGCAAAAAAAACAGAAGGTACTCCGTGTGCATTCCGTTTCCGTATGTACCTTCCACAAAAATAATAGAACATGTCCTATTTTTGTCCATTTTGCTAACAAGGATAAGCATTGTAACAATGGATCCGCAAAAAAAAAAAAAAAGGAAAAACGGATGCCATACAGAATGTCATCAATTTTTTTTTTGCGGATCCGTAAAACACATATGATCGTGTAAATGAAGCCTAAGAGAATATTTATCCTGCCACACAACCACCAGTCCTACCTCATGTGTAAGGGGCCCTCAGATCGTATACATAGCTTGGGGAACACATGGTTGCACAGTCACCACTTTATCTGCTTAGGCTTTAGGGAGCTGACTCCCCAGTATGTTTTTCAATATGTTACCCCCTATTTGCTTGGAGTATGGCTTCTCTGGTTTGTTTCTCTCTCCCCCTTTTCTCCCCTTCCTTTTTTTATATTTCAGTGGTTTTACCTTGGGGGTCACTCTGAGGTCATCATGGAATATCAGGAACCTGTGGAGTTTTTCTGCCCATGGACAGCCGCCGTCACCTATAATTGGCGGCCATCTTTCAGCAGCGGGGAAATGAACAGTGGGAAAGCTTACTACTGTAGTTAAAAGTCAGAGCTTCGGGCGCAGATGGAAGTAGACAGAAGAACTGTGTGGAACTGCAATGTACAGGAGCTTCTCCGGCAGCTGATCCTGAGAGTGTAGTCGGGAGGTTGAGAAGATTGGCTTTGGTGTTGTCTAGCCCAGCCGGTGTATGGAGGAAGAGGTGGTCGAGAGGAAGGCACTGGCAGAGGAAGCTGCTGGCCAATCACTTGGAAGAGGCAGAGGATGTTGCACTGCTCAGTAAAAGAGCTGCTGCAGCAGTCTGTGAAGAACAATGCTGGCGACCTGAAAGTGGTGCCTTGTGTTCTCCTGTGGATTCAGTCTGATTCCAGCAAGCTTCTGAGAGTAGTCTTATTCTCAGCCTGTGGATTGTAGCAACAAGCCTTCTAGACCTGAGTGTCCGACTCCTCAAGCTGCTTCTGGATGAATCCAGGAGGATTTTTCTAGTGGTGAGAACATTCATGTTCAATCTGTCTCTGCAAGAATGCTTTCTAACCCAGCTTCCTTGTCTGGTTTGGTTGCGCTGATGTCTGATTTTGAGAATGGGCAGATCTTGCCCTTGTAGTAAGGGGTTTGGCGATTCTTCTGTTAATTGTACTGTTAGCCGCAATTGCCAGTTCTAAATAAAAGAGTGTTAATGAGTTATGTGTAAAGGATGCCATAGCCTGTGAAGTTTCCCCCTTGGGTTTTCAGTTGTCGATTAGCGCTAAAAAATGTATCTGGCATAAGGAGTGTTGATTTATTATCTTTGCAGCCTTCTGCTAAGGAGTATGTTGTATAGGCTGAGAAGAAAGATAATACATTGGAGATCTTTTAATAACTGGCTGAAGCCTTTCTCCATTTAAGGTGCCGTAAAATATCTGTTGCATTGTGGTGGTTCATTCCAGCATGTTGATATTATATTAGAAGCGTACCGTAACTGTAGCAGTATGTCTTGGTATCAGCACGATGAGACGTTCCGCCAGAAGGTGGTGGTGCACCTGTTTGATGTGTCAAAGACTAGATTAGTCTTTGGATTAATCTTGTGCTTCTGCAAAGATCCATTCCTTCTAAGAAAGCCACTCCTATGAGTAAAAGTGTTAGTTTTGCCTACAATGAATCCTCTTGCAAATGGTTGTGTAATTGCCGTTATAAACATGAATGTTCCTTTTGTGGCAGCACCCATCCAATGTAAAGATGGTAAGTCCACCTTAACATCAAGGAACTGTTTTCAAAAAGTCTGGATACCAGTGAGACTAACCGCCTTGCTGCCATGGCTAAGGCTAGTTTCACACCAGTGTTGGAGACATCTGTCAGAGTTCTCTGGAACCAGTGGAGATCTGTCAGAGTTTTCTGGAAAGTTCTCTGGAACCAGTGGAGATCTGTCAGAGTTTTCTGGAAAGTTCTCTGGAACCAGTGGAGATCTGTCAGAGTTTTCTGGAAAGTTCTCTGGAACCAGTGGAGATCTGTCAGAGTTCTCTGGAAAGTTCTCTGGAACCAGTGGAGATCTGTCAGAGTTCTCTGGAAAGTTCTCTGGAACCAGTGGAGATCTGTCAGAGTTCTCTGGAAAGTTCTCTGGAACCAGTGGAGATCTGTCAGAGTTTTCTGGAAAGTTCTCTGGAACCCTGGGATAAACACTGGGATCCGGCTGGACAAAAGTTGCTGCACACCATGTTTTTTGTCCGTCCGAATCCCAGCATATATGCTGAGGAGTAGCAGGGTATATGCCAGTTCCCATTATAGTCAATGGTGGACAGGTGGCAATATCCAGCCATGACGGAACAGTATGACGGTTGTCTCGTAACGCTGGTGTGAAGGTAGTCTAAGATGAGTTCCAGACCAGGTGAATACTGAGCTGGTTTTCGAGGGTTTTAATGAAGGCTTTCTGGTTCCAGAATGTAAAGGTCCAGGTTGCTGCTGGGTGGACAATATAAGCCCTGTTTCTAGGTATATTGATGTTGTATGTAATAAGATTACGACAGAATTAGATTTAGGTAAAACGTTTGCTTGTTTTCATGCAAACGCTCATTAGCGATTATTGGCCGAAAAATTGGCCAGTGTAATACAGCCTTAAAGGGAGTCTGTTACCAACTTTTGATGTTCTACACTGCTTACGTTGTGTTCTTGCACACACACACACGATAACGGTACCTTTCGTGTTTTGGTCCAATTCTGTAAAGCTGCAAAAACGAGGTTATAATGGTATGCAAATGAGGGCTCGCAAGTGCCCAGAGGCTGTTTTCTTGCTGTAAGTACCCAGGCCTGTAGGCGTTTTGCATGCCTAACTTTTTCCCAGTGTATCGTCTGGCCGACCCTTTCATGATGTTACATCATCCTCTCCAGTTCCTGAGATCCCGCGTGTGCACAGTTCACCGACGGACCCGGACATGCGCGCTGCGATAACAACATTGTTGCTGCTCGCTGCTGTCTCTTATCGCTCTACCTCTTCCATCTTTGCCAGTAGCCGGTGCATGCGCACTACTGCAAACGGGCCCCGCGGTGAACTGTGCACACACATCATGAAAGGCCTGGCCAGAGGATATACTGGGGAGGGCACTTGCGAGCCCTCATTTGCATACCATTATAACCTCGTTTTACAGACTGGACCAAAACAAGAAAGTACTGTTATTATTGTGTCTGTGTGTGCAAGAACGCAATATAAGCAGTGTAAAACATGAAAAGTTGGTGATGGACTCCCTTTAAGGCCCCATTCACACGACCGTATGAATGGGGCCGTATGTATTCCGCAAAATTGCGGAATACATGCAGCCCCATTCACCTCTATGGGAGCGCACAGTTCCCATAGAGCTGTGACAGCTCCGTGCCGCGGCTCCGCATAAAAAGATAGAACATGTCCTATACTTGTCCGTACGCACGGACAAGTATAGGCATTTTCAATGGGCTTTCCGTGTCCGTTCCGTTTTTTTGCGGACCGTATGCAGAACCATTCATTTCAATGGGTCCGCAAATAAAAACGGAAGGTCTTCCATGTGCATTCCGTTTCCGTATGTCCGTATTTCCGTTCCGCAAGATTATGAGTCTTGTCCTATTATTGTCCGCAAATCACTGTCCGTGGCTCCATTCAAGTCAATGGTTCTGCAAAAATACGGAATGCATACGGAACACCCTCCGTATGTCATCCGTTTTTGTGGATCCGTGATTTTCTACTAGAGTCTAAAGTTAACTCATTCGTTGTTCCGTGTTATCT
The DNA here is from genome assembly GCA_900303285.1 of Rhinella marina. NCBI lineage: Eukaryota > Metazoa > Chordata > Amphibia > Anura > Bufonidae > Rhinella > Rhinella marina. Next base: position 36,527 of record ONZH01006970.1, on the reverse strand, counting down.
CCGCAAAAACAAGGAACAGCTACGGAAAGCATACTGAAGCCATACGGACAGTTTTTGCGGAACCACGGAACGGAAACACAACGGAATACAAAAACGGACTGCAAAACACACACGGTCGTGTGAACAAGCCCTAAGGTTTCATTCACACTACCGTATGTATTCCATGTCCGTATGAAAATGGAACGGAAGACATACGGAAAGTCTTCCGTAGTGTTCCGTAATTCTGCGGACCCATTGATATTAATGGGGCTACGGACGTGTTTTGCGGCCAAGTATAGGACATGTTTCCTTTTTTTGCGGGAGAACTTCCGTAATATACGGGATGCGGAATGCACACGGTGTGCATTCCACATTTTTTTTCTCCTATGGAAAAATGAATGGGTCCGTATGGTTCCACATCTTATCCGCAAAAATGCGGATAAGATACGGAAATGAACATACGGTAGTGTGAATGAAGCCTTAGTCTGAGGCATCGGTTAGTTATTCCTCATCTGATCAGGCGTTATGGTCACAGAGCCTTATTGGAAAAAGAATTTAGATTGCTTCGTGAAAATCCCTGTTGTAGCAACTCTTTGACCTTTCACACGAGCGAGTTCTGCACATCGGACTCGCAGCATGTGTCAGGGAGAGCACCCGTCCGGATCTCCCAGCACTGACTGGGTCGCAGAGCATTATATTGATTTATGATGCTATGTAACCCTTAGAGTAAGGGAATGTATTTTATAACACTGACAGCATTATGTCAGTGTCATCTAATACATTCCAGAACTGTAAGGGTTACATAGCATCATAAATCAATATAATGCTCTGCGACCCCTTCAGTGCTGGGAGATCCGGACGGGTGCTCTCCCTGACACATGCTGCGAGTCCGATGTGCAGAACTCGCTCGTGTGAAAGGGGCCTTTAGGTTTACACTTTGATAATCATTATTAATTTTATAAGTCCCTCCTGATGGGGTTTTCCACATCTTGCCATTACTTTGAGGCTTTTTCTACTTTCCTTCATTGGTTAGTGCAGGGGGCAGTTCCTGAAGGACACTATTTGGACACTTTTTTATGCTGGGTTTTCTGCAATCTATTCTGAATTGTTAGCCAAGTTTGTTGAAATTGAGGGTTCGTTTCTTTAGCAGAAGAAAATTATTTTCTTGTTTGTCTTTAGAGTTCTTAGGTATAGTCTTAAGAATAGTCTTAGATTCAGAATGGAATTTAAATTGTCCGGAAGTCAATGGAATAAAATTAGGACTTTATTAGTTTCTTGCTTGCGATGCAGAAGTGTACGCTCCAGGAAATGTAGTCTTTTTGGGGCTTTTTAAATTTAGGAGGATTATTCCCGTTGGTAGAGTTTTCTCAAAGTGTCTTTATTTTTCCACAAGGGGGCTCTGTTTTCCTAGAGAGCATCCTAGATTGACTTTGAAAGATCTGTTGACTTGGTTAGGGGTTGTTCACATATCAGTTATTTGATCAGTTATTTCCATCAGTTATTGTCAGCCAAAACCAGGAGTGGTCACTAAACAGAGATCAGGTATAATGAAAAGATCTGCACCTGTTTGGTGTTTTTGACCCGCACCTGGTTTTGGCTCACAATAACTGAAAGGAAATAACTGATCAAATAACTGATATGTGAACAACCCCTTAGAGTTTTTGAGTAAGTTTAATGGCTGCAGTTCCTGGCAAGAGGGTTTTCTGGATTCTGATTCTTTGGGGTTATTTACAGATGCAGCTGGTAGCATTGCTTATGACACCTTTTTGGAATGGTAAGTGGTTACCTGAACAATGGCCGGTAACTTGGGTACAAGTGTATTAACCCCTTTAAGGACTGGGCCTATTTTAGTTTTTTGCATTTTTTGTTTTTCCTCACCACATTGCAACAGCAATAACCTTTTACATTTTCCATCCATATTTTTTGCGGGACATGCATTTTTAATGGCGCCATTTAATTTACCATGTCTTCAATAGGAAAATGGAAAAAAAAATTCTTTGTGGGGTAAAAATTAAAAAACAAAAACACAATTGCATCCAGGTTTTTGGGGTTTTGATATTATGACTAGAGTTGAGCGAACGTGCTCGTAACGAGCACTGTACTGCTCGGATCCCCTGCGCTCGCATGGCCACAGGCATCCGGATCCGTCGGGTGAGGAGGACGGATCCGGATGGCTGCGCCCATGCGAGCGCAGGGGATCCGAGCAGTACAGTGCTCGTTACGAGCACGTTCGCTCAACTCTAATTATGACGTTTACTATGCGCTAAAAATGACATGACGTCCTTATTCTGTGGGTCAATACAATTACAGCTATACTAAATTTGTATCGTTTTTATTTTGTTTTATTACTTTAAAAAAAAAAAAACCTTTGGAAAAAAATTTTTCTTTGCGTTGCCATTTTCTGACAGCCATATTTTTTTTTACATTTCCATCCAGAGCTGTATGAGGACTTGTTTTTTGTATTCATCGACAATCCTGGTCATTGCAGCCGGGTTCCTGCTCTATTATACAGCCGACACCCACCGTGTAAGGAGTGGGCTGAGAGCAGCAGTGGGCTCCATACAAGCCCTTGTGCATAATGTCGTACATGTACAGCTTTATGTGTTAAAGGGATTGTGTCTCATGTAGATAAAGTTAATACAAGGCACTTACTAATGTATTCTGATTCTCCATATTGCTTCCTTTACTGGCTGAATTCATTTTTCCATCACATTATACACTGCTTGTTTCCACAGTTACGACCACCCTGCAATCCATCAGCGGTGGTCGTGCTTGCACACTATAGAAAACAGCACTAGCCTATGTGCGCTCCCATAGTCCTGGCCACCAGAGAGGCTGGCGGTTTTTTCTATAGTGTGCAAGCACAACCACCACTGATGGATTGCAGGGTGGCCATAACCATGGAATACATATAATTCTGTGGAATATATCCAAAGGAATATCTCCTGGATGTCCAAAGAGAAGTAAAAGGAGAACGAGCGCCAAGATAGTCCCTAGGTATAGCTATTAAATCAATCTGTAGATTTGATAATCAATCGGGTAAAGATTAAAACCCAAACATGTAAACAACGTTCATATTAAAAGAAATAGTCAATAAAAGCGTGTTAAAATTAGTGTGTATCACAAGTTTTGTGTTCACTTACTTCACTGGGGAGGGGCCTGGAGGATAAAGCTCAAGACACCGACTGGTCCACCTCCCCCGCCGAGATCGCTGGTAGGATATCAAATATTGATGTCAGCGTCTTCATCAATAACCTTTTTATTATGGAAAACTCAACGCGTTTTGGGGGTTAAAAACGGGTCACCCTTCTTCAGGAGAACATAAAATAATGATACACAGGGCTTCTGTGTGTTTGCAATCTGCTCAGCTCCTCCTTCCCTATAACATGCTGCCCACAAAAAATTAGGTTTTTTTTGTTTGTTTTTTTGCAAAAGGGACTTGCACAAGAAAAATGCAACTTTTCAGACCTAGTTCTCTGGTGCAGGTGGGCTTGATAAATCCTCCCATATCTGTTTGGAGCTCTATATTAGACAAACAACGGTACATCTTCTACAGATTCAGATATAAAGATATAGAAAACGTTAGGCCTCATTCACACATCAGCGTTCCGTCAGTGATTCCCAACAGTGATTTTGAGCCAAGACCGGGTGCGGATCTAAACACTGAACAGGTGCAGATCTTTTCCTTATACCTTATGTCTGTGGAGGCTCCAAACCTGGTTTTGGCTCAAAATCACTGATGGAAATCACTGACCAAACACTAATGTGTGAATGAGCCTTTAATCTGCAAATAATTTTAGACCTATTTAAAAAAAATAAAATGATGTCTATAGGGTTATTCCCAACTGGAACAATCATGGCATATTGATAGGATAAACGCCCCATAGGTGCAGGTCCAACCTCATATGCGGCATGCTCTCCATTCATGGCAGGGACCTGTTCAAGCTATAGGAGCAGGTTCCAGTGGTGGGCTCGACACCTTTCGGACATTTACAGCATGTCCAATTGAGATGCTAAAAATGTCCCCGTTGGAAAAACTGTTTTAAGGTTTTACATGCACTATATGATATTAACAGTGTTTTACGGTACCTTTGTAAGGCATTGGGACGCTCTTCCCTTTGGCCTTGCTGTATTTTATTGTTTGAAGAACAGCAGTTTTATGATTATGTTGGTCCAAAATTCTCCAACTCTTCAGATGAACACTAAAAATACATAAAAAAAAGTTGAAAATATCCATCTCTATCTAGAAATGTATTGATGTTTGGCAAGGATTGCATACTACCGTGTTAGCCCACAAAAACAATGTGATGTTGAATACTTTTGGTTTTCCGGGATTTTACTACTGATGACCGATCCTCAGGATAGGTCATCAGTATCTGATCGGTGGGGGTCCGACACGCAGGACCCCCACTGATCAGCTGTTTGAGAGGGCACTGGTGCTCCCGTGGGCGCCGCAGCCTTCTCTTAGCTTTTCCTGGGCCAGTGATGTCGCGTTCATGTGGCCTAGGTATGGCTCAGCCCCATTCAAGTGAATGGAGCTGAGCACGATACCAATCACAGCCTCTGTACAATGGTAGGCTGTGAAAAGGTAGCGGTGCTCACAGGAGCACCAGTACCTTCTCAAACAGCTGACCAGCGGGAATCCCGGGTGTCAGACCCCCACCGAACAGATACTGATGACTAGAGTTGAGCGAACGTGCTCGTAAGGAGCACTGTAGTGCTCGGATCCCCTGCGCTCGCATGGCCTCAGGCATCCGGATCCATCCTCACCTGACTGTAAGTCAATGGGGGCAGATCCGTTTGGTATGACACACTCGTGTGTCATACCAAACGGATCCGTCCCCACTGACTTGCAGTCGGGTGAGGAGGACGGATCCGGATGGCTGCGCCCATGCGAGCGCAGGGGATCCGAGCACTACAGTGCTCCTTACGAGCACGTTCGCTCAACTCTACTGATGACCTATCCTGAGGATACAGGATCAGTAGTTAACTCCCGGAAAACCCCTTTAAAGGAGTGATACCTCTATAGGCTAACCAGAAAAAACATATTGCAAGCTTTCAGAGCACAAAGGCTCCTTCTTCAGGCAAGATTACAAATGAAAGACTGAGAAATAGGCACAAGACTCATAAGATGTTACAGAAAAACATGTACATAGGGGGATACATAATTAAAGGGGTTGTCTCATAAAAAATATTCTACAGTTTTTAAACCAGTCCCTGGATCTGAATACTTTCATAATTGAATGTAATTAAATATTCAGTATAGCCACAGATTTTTGACATTTTAATAAAATGTATCTGTATAGCGCCACCTGCTGTTTGTTTTTTCTTATTTCTTTGACCTGCTCACTGAGATGGTTGCACATGCTCAGTTTCATCCTTCAACTGCCTCCTGAGCTATGATAGGGAGAGCATGGACACTCCTCCTGAGCTGTGATAGGGAGAGCATGGACACGCCTCCTGAGCTGTGATAGGGAGAGCATGGACACGCATCCTGAGCTGTGATAGGGAGAGCATGGACACGCCTCCTGAGCTGTGATAGGGAGAGCATGGACACACCTCCTGAGCTGTGATAGGGAGAGCATGGGCACGCCCCCTGAGCTGTGATAGGGAGAGCATGGGCACGCCCCCTGAGATACAGCAGAAAAGATACTCCCCCTGAGCTGTCAACTTGATATAAATCTAGCAGAGCAATGAATGTGGAGATCTCTGGATCCATGTGAGGTACAGGGCTGGTTCTAGCTTTATTAGAAAGAGATTGTCATATCCTATATGATGTCTGATTTTCACATTAGTCATGGGATAACCTCTTTAAGATAAGGCTGATCAACAAGTGGACATTAGGGATTGGGAGTACAGATACTCTAGGTCAGTGATGCTCAACCTGTGGCCCTCCATCTGTTGCAAAACTACAACTCCCAGCATGCCTGGACAGCCTACAGCTATTAGGGCATGCTGGGAGTTGTAGTTTTGCAACATCTGGAGGTCTGCAGGTTGAGCATTCCTGCCCTAGGACATATGACAGATACCATACCAGTTCTGAAATCCAGCAGGGGGACAGCCCATCAGTTAAACACATCAATAAGGGCTCATGCACATGAACGTATTTTCTTTCCCTGTCTGTTCCGTTTTTTGCGGATTGTATGCAGAACCATTCATTTCAATGGCTCCGGAAAAAAAACAAAAAACAAAAGTTTCTCTGTGTGCATTCCATTTCCGTATGTCCTTCGGACAAAAAATAGAATGTGTCCTATTATTGTCTGCATTACAGATAAGGTTAGGACTGTTCTATTTGGGGCCAGCTGTTCTGTTCTGCAAAATACGGAATGCACACGGACATTATCTGTATTTTTTGCGGATCCGTTTTTCGTGGACCACAAAATACATAAGGTTGTGTACATGAGCCGAAAGACTGAGTTAATGGTTAATGTGCATGTTTTATATTCACACTGCTTCTATTCCTCCTCTGGGCTTTCCATGATTGGGGGGGGGGCTACGCTCTTCTTTCTTGCCAAAAACTAACAAAAAGCAGGTCAAATAGAGCTCAAAGATGGTCTCACTGCATTGAATGGATTTTTGGGTATCTACACATATATCCTGATACAAAGCCCAGCGCAGGACTACAATGCTGTGCCTTAATGTGACGTTAGGGGATATTTTTTTACATTATCGCAACTGCTGTTGGTATAACTTTGGGTGGGGAACATCATGACTTCCTCAGGCAAAGCTGTCACATATCCTGTCTGATGGAGACTGAATTCTTCTAAACATGTATTAGCCTGGAAAATATTCATATAAAGGAAGGTAGATACTTTTAGATGTTAGGGAATAATTAGAAATATCAAACATCATTAGCCCCTGGAACACTGCTACGAAAGTGAAACAGTTTCATTGACGCTCAAATCCCATTAAAACTACTCTACATTTTTCAAACCAGCACCTGGATCTGAATACTTTTGTAATTGCATGTCATTAAAAAAATGGTATTCACTAAAATCAATCTGTATAGCGCCACCTGCTGTTTGTTCTTTTTTTTTAATTTTAAGTCCAGCTCACATACATTCTCAAGTCCATCCTTCAAATGCCACCAGCTGCAGCAGAAAGGACACACCCCCCTGAGCTGCCAGCTTGAAACAAATCTAGCAGAGCAATTGCAGCATAGGATGGAGAGATCTCTGGATCCATGTGAGGTACAGGGCTGGTTCTAGCTTTGTTAGAAAGAGATTGTCATGTACTGTATGATGTCTCATAGCACAGCACTAGTTATTGTATTAAAGTGGAATAAGTTGATAACAAGTCAGGGTTTACCATCTCATTCTCAATTAGAGGTAAGTGATTTATGGTGTTGCCCAGGATATTGTTGGTGTTTCCTTAGGGTAGGTCATCAATACCAGATCGTTGGAGAACTGACACACCGGCTGATCGTCTGCAGTATCCACTGTGTAGACCAGGGATCAGCAACCTCCATCACTCCGGCTGTTCAGAAACTACAATTCCCAGAATGCTTCATTCACTTCTGTGGGAGTTAGGGGAACTGCTGAGCATTTTTGCATGCTGGGAGTCAGGGGTGGATTAAGGATCCCATGGGCCCTGGGCAGTTTATAATGCATGGGCCCCTGCCCCGCCCCCCCACGCTCCACCCCTGCCCTGCCCCCCACGCTCCACCCCTGCCCTGCCCCCACACGCATTTTGCCTCCTTAAAAAAAAAATGGTAAAAACACAGCATAAGGCCTTGCTGGGTAACCTATTTAACCCTATGCTGCATCAATAACTAATATAGCCTGAAGGCTATCTTTACATACAAGCAGGATAGGGTAAAAATTGTTACCCAGCAAGGCCTTATGCTGTGTTTTTACCATATTGAGGCAGCAAAAGGCCTTGGTGAGTAACCTTTTTAACCCTATGCTGCTTGTATCTAAAGATAGCCCTTAGGCGATATTAGTTATTGATGCAGCATAGGGTTAAATAGGCTACCCAGCAAGGCCTTATGCTGCCTCAATATGGTAAAAACACAGCATAAGGCCTTGCTGGAAACATATAACCATATGCTGCTTAAATGATGCATGCAGAACTTTTCTGTCCGGTCTTTTTAACAGAATCTGTGACCCAAACGCAAATGTGAATGGATAGTATTAGACGTATAGCATCAGATGTCTGTTTAACACACAAATACAGAGCAAGAACCAAGATCACTACATACACACAGCACCAAACCAAACCCATAAGTCAAATACAGCACCAGAACCAAGTTCTCTACAAAAATACAGCACCAGAACCAAGTTCTCTACATAAATACATCACCAGAACCAAGTTCTCTACATAAATACATCACCAGAACCAAGTTCTCTACATAAATACAGCACCAGAACCAAGTTCTCTACATAAATACAGCACCAGAACCAAGTTCTCTACATAAATACAGCACCAGAACCAAGTTCAATACATAAATACAGCACCAGAACCAAGTTCAATACATAAATACAGCACCAGAACCAGGTTGTCTACATAAATACAGCACCAGAACCAAGTTCTCTACAAAAATACAGCACCAGAACCAAGTTCTCTACATAAATACAGCACCAGAACCAAGTTCTCTACATAAATACATCACCAGAACCAAGTTCTCTACATAAATACAGCACCAGAACCAAGTTCAATACATAAATACAGCACCAGAACCAAGTTCTCTACATAAATACAGCACCAGAACCAAGTTCTCTACATAAATACAGCACCAGAACTAAGTTCTCTACATAAATACATCACCAGAACCAAGTTCTCTACATAAATACAGCACCAGAACCAAGTTCTCTACATAAATACATCACCAGAACCAAGTTCGCTACATAAATATACTATAATATATATATATATATATATATATATATATATATATATATATCATATACTATATATCTGTACACAGTACATCTATTATACCTTGTACCTCACATATCAGTACACTGCTGTATATACTATATATCTATACACACTGCATCTACTATACTTTTACAATACATGAGGTATATACAGATATATAGTATATACAGCAGTGTACTGATATGTCAGATACGGCGTGTATTAGATGTAGTGTGTACTGATGTGTGAGGTATAATAGATGCAGTGTGTACAGATATATAGTATATACAGCAGTGTACTAACATGGGAGGTGTGATGTATAAATTACATAAATATAAATATATATATAGCATGGTGTACGGATTATACTGTACATTGTATAGCATGGTGTACGGATTATACTGTATATTATACAGCATGGTGTACGGATTATACTGTATATTGTATAGCATGGAGTACGGATTATACTGTATATTATACAGCATGGTGTACGGATTATACTGTATATTATACAGCATGGTGTACGGACTATACTGTATATTATACGGCATGGTGTACGGATTATACTGTATATTATACAGCATGGTGTACGGATTATACTGTATATTATACAGCATGGTGTAGGGATTATACTGTATATTATACAGCATGGTGTAGGGATTATACTGTATATTATACAGCATGGAGTACGGATTATACTGTATATTATACAGCATGGAGTACGGATTATACTGTATATTATACAGCATGGTGTAGGGATTATACTGTATACTATACAGCATGGTGTACGGATTATACTGTATATTATACAGCACGGTGTACGGATTATACTGTATACTATACAACATGGTGTACGGATTATACGGTGTATTATACAGTATAGTGTATGGGTTTTACTGTACATTGTATAGCATGGTACGGGGATTATAATATATACTGTACAACAAATGCATGGCTGTTACACCATGCTGGACAATATAACCCCTGCGCCACACTGTACAATATACAGTATGTACAGTGTATGCTTATACCCACACACATACATACACATACATACATACATTTACCCACACACATACATACATACATACATACATGAAACACATAAATACTTACAGTTACTTGTCCCTTGTCCTGACGCCACTCTGGAGGGGGCTGGGCCTTGGTCTTCTTCTTTCCCCTCTTGCCGCGCTGCACAGGTCCTTCCCTGTCCAGGACCAGCAGCGCAGCATGAGGGAGGAGGCGGGGCCAGCTGGGAGTACACAGGAGCGCTCTCAGTACGTTACGTTTGCAGCGGTGAGTGGGCAGGAGAGGCCCGGAGCGCAGGGACGCATCTTAATGATGCAGAGTAGGGGGCGGGGCCTCCCGTGCGCTCCGGGCCCCCCTGTGCCGTGGGCCCCATAGCGAGTCCTAATGTGATTATAATGGGGGCAATCCGGCCTGTGCCCCCCCAGGAGGCTGGGCCCCGGGCGGTTGCCCAGATTGCCCTCATTATAATCCGCCTATGCTGGGAGTTGTAGTTTCACAGCAGCTGGAGTGCCAAAGGTTGCTGATCCCTGGTGTAGGGGATACAACTGGCAGCTGCAGCTCTACTCGCACTGAAGTGAATGGGAGCCGCGCTGCAGCCGCCAGTTCCATCCATTACACACTGTGGTTCCAACGCTCACTTCTGGCACTGGAGCGATCTCAAAACAGCTGATCGGTGGGGGTGCAGGGTGTCGGACCTCTGCCAATCTGATATTGACAGCCTATCCGGAGGAAAGCCATCAATATCAAAATCCTGGACAACCACTTTAAGTGCTCTACAAAATGAATAAAACATAAAATGAATGAATAAATTCAAAAGTATTTTAATACCATGTAGCGCCACATATACGTTATATATATTCCTAGTGAAAAATATAATGGGAACGTCAGTACTGTCAATCACAATGTAAAAATGGGAAATATTAAACCACAGGATGGAAAAAAAAAATCTGCAGGAGGTAGAAGACAAAGCCACAGGAGGGAAACAATGAAACCACAGGACCACAACGAACAAATAAACTGAAAGGTTACAGGTTATTTCAAGGCTACAGGAAAGGAGTCGGATGAGGAACAAAAATAGGTATAAAGAAAAGAGACGCGGCTGCCCATCAGACACAGCCAGGGACTGCTGGAACGTACACAAAGCGGCCTGTCGTCTCAAGTTCTGCCGCAACGATTCTGGAAATAATGTAGAATTTACGGCTAAAATCCAAACGGACGTCACCTCAAACAATAATGAAATTTTTTACTGCATGGTTAAAGGACATCTGTCAGCAGTTTTGTCCCTATGACACTGTCTGACCTGTTACATGTGCACTTGGCAGCTGAAGACATCTGTGTTGGTCCCATGTTCATATGTGTCCACATTGCTGAGAAAAATGATGTTGTAATATATGGAAATGAGCCTCTAGGAGCAACGGGGGCGTTTCCATTACACCTAGAGGCTCTGCTCTCTGCAACTGCCAACTGCTCTCTCTGCAACTGAATGGTTACCATTCAGATGAATGGCCGTCCATGGAATAGAAGCAGAGCTCGAGACCTCCAGAATCAGACCCTTTAATGTGGAGTGACTCATGGGAGGGTGTTGATCTGGGAACCCCCTCTATGAAGTCTATATGCTCCGATAGGGTGCAGGGACAGGCGTGCTCTTCAAGAGACAAATGCTGTAAAGGTGTAGAATAAAAAGCAGAGATTTCTATTCCACAGGGGGCGAATACACTGCAGATTTCTATGCAGTATATAAACAATACTTTACAGTACAGAAAAGTGGAGTAGATTTTAAGAAATGATCTGCCCTCAGATCGGCAGAGGTCCAACTTCCGACCCCCCGCCAATCAACCGGGGTAGTGCAGTGTAATTACAGTTTCCTCTCCCAATCAAATGAGTGTTTACATGCTGTGCAGAGAAGAGAACGAGAGCACTTCAAATAGCTGATTGGCAGGGGGAGTCGGACCCCCACCAATCTGATATTGATGACCTTAGATCACTGTATAACCCCTTTAATTTCTAAAACTTCAGGCAGCCCATTTGATATATTATAAGCACCTATAACGCACTTTGCATCCTAAAATTAATATGTCTTACACAGAGCGGTTATCCAAGAATTAAGGTTACGTTATGTGTTAGAGGCTCTGTCCCATTTCTTCTTTTAAATCATGCATGTATGTCTACTGCCTGCACTGAATCATTTATAAGCAGCAGGATTAGATATTCAGACCAAAGAGAAGCATTAAAGAGCTTACAAACCATGTACAGTGCAATAGAGATAGATATTAGATAGATAGATAGATAGATAGATAGATAATAGATAGATAGATATGAGACAGATAACTAGACAGATGACAGATAGATAGATAGATAGATAGATAGATAGATAGATAGATAGATAGATAGATATGAGATAGATAATAGATAGATAGATAGATAGATAGATAGATAGATAGATAGATAGATAGATAGATAGATATCAGATAGATAGAGACAGATAACTAGACAGATAATAGATAAAAAAGAAAAAGACTGTGGCACTTCCAAATGGTGAAAAAAGTGTAGTCCTTTATTCACCAGTGCAACGTTTCAGTACACTTACTGGGACTGTTCTCAAACCAGAACAGTCCCAGTAAGTGTACTGAAAAGTCGCAGGAGTGAATAAAGGACTACACTTTTTTCACCATTTGGAAGTGCCACAGTCTTTTTCTTTTTTATTTATACTTCAACATTTGGTTATGTCTAAACTGCTGGCACTCTTTAGCTACTGATAGTGCTGCCCTGGACTTTGTTGTTGTTAGATAGATAACAGCTATGAGATAGATAGATAGATAGATAGATAGATAGATAGATAGATAGATAGATAGATAGATAGATAGATATGAGATAGATATATATATATATATATATATATATATATATATATATATATAGATAATTAGATGGATAGATAGATAGATATTAGATAAATAGATAGATATTAGATAGATGATAGATAATTTGATAAATAGATGATAGATAGATAGATAGATAGATAGATAGATAGATAGATAGATAGATAGATATTAGATAAATAGATGATAGATAGATAGATAGATAGAAAGATAGGTATTAGATAGATAGATAGATAGATAGGTATTAGATAGATATATTAGATAGATAGATAGATAGATAGATAGATAGATATGATAGATAGATAGATAGATAGATACAAGGTACAAGTAGATAATGGATAGATAGATGCAATGCCTACAGTGTTTTCAGTCCAGATATGGATGATGGACCAGCGGGCAGAAAATGTCATCGGTTGTGTTAGACTCTGGTGTAAGACAACTGGTCGGATACTGCTGATCTATGTGAACCCCTCCTTTGATGTATCTTAACACTCTAAACCTGAGTACAGTCACATGCTCTGAGCCAAGACTGCCCTTACTGTATAGTAGGACGCAAGGAAATCAAACAGTAGATCTGCTAATTAGTCGTCTGTGATTGAACCCCTTCTGCTCAGGATGATGAGTTGCCTGTTAGTCGAGAATGTAAATGAAAAGGTGGGCGGCTGCTGAATGATAATATAAGCCTCCTGCCAAAAATCAGAAAATAGAAACCTCCTTGCAAAGGGTAGGGTTAGATTCAAATCTGCAGTAAAGGTATCCTCTGCCGGAGTTCACCGGATCCACTGGAAACTGCCCAGATCCCTGATGAATCCCATTATGGTCAACAGACTCTGGCGGTGAATGACAGTATCTGACTACATCACATTTGTGAACTTGAGGCAGAATAATTCAGTATGCTATATTGTGTCCTGAATTATTTAAAATTCTATATTACCATACTACTAAATTTGTATTTTTTTTTTTGTTTGTTGGACTACCAAAATGATGTTTGCAATTTTTTTTTAGTATTTTTTTTTTTATTTTTTTTTAGTTTTATTTGGGGAAAACTGCAAAAAATGTTAAAAAGTCTTTTTTTTCAAACTATAGCTCCTCATTTTTTAAATGCATAAGTAGGAGCCAGGATAGATTAGTAAAAAGGATTCCCTATTTTGTGTTGGTTGTTTTGATATATAATATGTACAGTTTTCTGTGAATGGGGTGATAATGGAGACAATTTTGATTGCCGTGTATTTTTTAATTTGTGTTTTATTATATTTTTTACTTTTTTTTGTTTATGAGGGACACGTACATGTACGGCACTGGGTCGTAAGGGGGGTTAAAGGGGTATTCTCATCTTGGACAATGGGGGCATATCGCTAGGATATGCCCCCATTGTCCTATAGGTGCGGGTCCCACCACTGGGACCCGCACCTATATCGAGAACAGGGCCCCCGAAGTGAATAAGTGCGCACCGCGCAAGCGCGGCCCGCTCTCCATTCACTTCTATGGGGGCCGCTGCAAATAGCCGAGCGCTGGCTCGGCTATCTCCGTGGGCTCCATAGAAATGAATGGGAGCGCACTGCGCATGCACGGCCACCGCTCCCATTCATTTCTATGGAGCAATTGTCCAATAAGTACCTACAAAAAATGCTTACACATACTGAGGCACATGAGCCTAGTAACGGAGGTATTAGAGGTTTGCTTAAGTCCCTGGTAGCCCCTTTAAGACCTAGCAATAATGAACTCCATACGAATAGGGTCCAATGAATTTTGCTGAAGAGGTCACCATATGACTGGAAGCAGTCACATGATCACACCCTTGGAATGCCTTCCTCCATCTAGTCTGGTCTGACTCAGCCGAGGTGATGACTATACTGTATAAACAGTTTTTTTTCTATTAATTAATGAATACTTTGTCCAGTATCTGCTGTATCACTGAAACCAGTGACGGTACGGCATGTAGTCACTCTGCCCCAAGAGCAGTAGATAAAGGTTTAGGCCATTACTAAGATGTGGTACGATCCATCATGATATTTGATAAGTGATGGTATATTGCCAGGATGCAACGTCACTATCAGAATATAGAGGCTTGACCTTTTTTTTTTTTTTTTTAACCCCATTGAGCCTTCGGGCCCTTTTACATGAAGATCGGGGCAATTATGGGGAACAATGCATGTATGAAAGCTTGTACCTGATAATTGCTCTGTGTAAAGGGTCCACATACAAAGGCCTACAAGTGCAACCGTCCCTTTGTGTTTTTTTCCTCTGCATGGAAAGACTCAGAAATGATTTTGTTATATACTTTCTGTTGTAATTCTAACCACAGGTTTGTAACCACAGCCATAAAGTCAGACAATGCTACCAGTCTTCCTTAACTACTCTGATTGGTAAGAAGCTAAGGCTGCCCCTAGCTTTTTCACCAAAGCCCGCTGCAAGGCTGGATGGACTTGGTGCCAGGGACTCTGGTTACATCTGCAGCGTAAAGTTGCAGAAAACTGGTAAGAGCGTGCTAGAGGCAGGCCTACCAGAATGACTGAGGTGCGGTAGACAGGCAGGATCAGAACCAGGAAATACGGATAACGACACAACAGAGGATGAGGGGTTAATCCAGAAACAAACCACAGCCAGAAAACCAGGAGAATCAGTAGAAGCAAATTCAGCAACGATGGGCTAATCCGGAGGGTTAACGAGCAGGTCAGGCACAAAGCACAAACACCGCTACAACACTTTATGTAATTACAGGTAACCAGCAGTGACTGAGTAGCAGACGTAAATCCATCGGCTAGCTCTGGGATTGAACGGTAAGCCAGGAACTAGTTGGCACGCCAACCCTCCCTGCTCAGTATATTAGCTTAGTAAACTCCTGACACTGACAGGTATGGCCTGCTCACAAATATTGTTTTTTGTGTCCATGCTCTGTTAAGTGTCTGTTGGACAAATACTCCATATGCCAGAGGGACACAGAGATATGGTAAGGACCCAACACAATTATATAGTCACAGCAATACAACTCTGAGGTAGTAAGCTCATGTGCCTGAGGTCTAAACTTCAACTAATATCTGTGTGTTTAAAATTCCACAGAATAAGGACCTAATTTCTGTTTGCTGAATTTGATTGCTGCTCAAAGAACTGAGTGAATGCTCCAAATATATAAGTTGAGAAATATGTTATATAGCTGAAACCACTTAAGAGATTGCTCTCCCAGACCACATCAATGAATCATCTCCAGCCAGGTTCTCGGAGATCTGCAGTTTCATATCCCCTAGTGATTCACTGGCAACACTTAGGTTTCTGATAGGCGGATGCGGTATTAAAATGTATAGTTAATTGGCTTTATTTCTTATTTATTTTCACCTGGCACAACCTTATTGATTCTATCTATGAAATCATTTTGGAAGCTCTTTAGAAATCTGAAAAAAAAAACTTGTCCATCATTTACATATTTCTCCTTAATGCCAGAATCCTTTCAGGAATAAGTAAAATACAACATTGCTAATATAATATTTAACCCTAAGCCCCTAGATGTTACATTAGAACATATGATGTTTTATACAAGCAGATGCATATAGGCGATGAGGCCATATGACACAGGGAAACATTTATATGACTAGGTCTTAGGCAGGGTGCTGAATCTCCTTAAAGAGACCAGACATCTGTGGAGACTTGCAGGAAGTAATCCGTGCTATGGAGACTAATTGGCAATGCTCTATGGGAAACATATATTCAAAGATGTATCCTCCAAAGAGGAGAACCATCTCACCACTGCCACCTCTTGGAAGTTGCTCCCTAGGAGCAGGGGCATGGGCCACTTTCGAGACCAATGTGCAGATAGGGGTGGGTTATTAGATTATTATATAGTCTTTATTTTAGCGCAAGGCCGCAACATACCAAAATGTGAAAAGATCTGAAGACTTTCCATATGCATTATGTGTACCATGGTCTGGTCACTGTTTAATTGCCACTTTGACGTCTGAATTATTAGGAGTAGCTATTCTATTTCACAATGACCCTAAGGTGTGTGAAAAAGTGGAGAACATACAGCATTTCATAGCCACCATCAGTGAAAAAAAAAACATCCGTGTACTGTAAATTTTCACTGACTCATTCACTTGAATAGACCAGTTCTGTGTGAAAAACAGATGAAGACAGAACATGCTGAGATTTTTCCTGAATGGACAGATGGTCAGTGAATAGACTCTGACACGTTCCGTACTGCTCAGTATTAAGTCCAGATGCTGTCCATTGTAATAACAGACCACATCCGGACGGAAACATCGCCTGTGTGAATATAGACTTATGGTAGATTTTTATATGTCTCCTTTCTTATCAACACCACCAAATATACACATCTAAACATACAAAATGTGACAGTACTAGTATCTCATGAACAAAGGTTTAATCTTATCCTCTGGGGAAGTCAAGTCAATACCGCGCTCTCACCATGCCTGGATCGATCCACTGTCACTGCACAAAGCCACAGAGCCTCCGCACTACTAACTATTATGAACAAATTTCTTTATGTAAACCTTGGCATGTGCTTCACACCTCATAACAGGACTATACTATTATCCCCACATTCATCATTCTTACTCCATATGGATTACTTCCTAAAACAAGATAATTTATTCCACAAAGGTACCACCTCTACTGTGATGCTCATAACCATTTCTGACCATGCCCCACAACACTTACCATTACTGTGGGATGGTGAGTAGAAACTGGAGGTTTCTGTCATGGCAGGCAGGGAATAGTGCAGCCCTGAGCTCCACCCACACCACTTTCCATATCTACTTGGATGAGCCGCCCTAAATGGCAGCACCCAACTGGGCGACGGTCCCTAACAAGGAAAGAGGAAAACTCCAGAACCAACAGACACCCTTTCCATATCTACTTGGATGAGCCGCCCTAAATGGCATCACCCAACTGGGCGACGGTCCCTAACAAGGAAAGAGGAAAACTCCAGAACCAACAGACACTCTTTCCATATCTACTTGGATGAGCCGCCCTAAATGGCAGCACCCAACTGGGCAACGGTCCCTAACAAGGAAAGAGGAAAACTCCAGAACCAACAGACAAACACAGAGATCACATCAGCGACAGTATAGTGGTCAAAGACTAAGGGTCCATTCACACGAACATATATTTGCGGGTCTGCATTATTGCGGACCCGCAAATATACAGGGGCCGCCCGGCGCGTGTTCCGCAGCGCTCGGAACACACGCTGGGCGGCCCCATGGAAAATGCCTATACTTGTCCGTGCGTACGGACAAGTATAGGACATGCTTCAAATGAGCCACGGCACGGAGCTAGCTCCGTGCCGCGACTCCCGGTCCCATAGAGGTGAATGGGGCCGCATTTATTCCGCAATTTTGCGGATAGATACGGCCCCATTCAATACGGTTGTGTGAATGGGACCTAAGGCCTCATTCACATGAACCTATTTTTTACAGATTGCGCACAGACCCATTCATTTCTGCAAAAACAAAACAGCACACCGTGTGCCATCAGCATCCATATGTCTGTTCTGCATCCCTGCAAAAACACAGATCATGTCCTATTCTTGTCCGTTTTGCAGACAAGAATAAACATTGTTACAATGGATCAGTTAAAAAAAAAGACAAAAAAAAAACGGATGCAACACGGACATCATCTGTATTTTTTGTGGATCAGTGTTTAACGGACTGCAAAATACATACGATTGTGTGAATGCACCCTAAGTCAAATAACAGGCAGGGTTGTATACCAGGAGGTAGCAAAGTCAGCAAACAAAAGGCAAAGTCACAAAACAGGCAGCAGGTCCAGGAAATGAAGGAGAAACCATGTGTGTACGGTACGGTATAAGGACCAATCACAGGCATCTGTGGCTAGCAGCTGCCTGTTTAAATACCCCGCTGACAGGAAGCATGTGACGCCTGCACTGAGCCTGATTAGCCTAGCGTCTATACTCCCAGACCAGCTCCACTGTCAGCAGGTCTGATGACCATAGAAATGGAGCGACGTTGGAATCACCACAGCAGAGGGGCTAGGTTCGCCAGGGAAGCACAGACAGGTAAATACGTGACAATTCCCCTCCTACATCTTAGTGTCCAATGGTGCACTTTCCTGGATACCAATCTAACTTGGGTGATCCTACCCTCATGTGGCGCACCTCAAAAATAAACATGTGCTGTCATATAATTGATTAAGTCACACACAATACACAGGCGTATTGAACAGAAAGCCAAATATGCCACCTTATATATACAGTTCTCCTCACTGCCAACGTGCTTATTTGAACCATATGAACGAGGATTGTTATCTTGAGGCCAAACACTTGGTGGATGTTTTTATATTAACGCAAGCCAAGCACAGCATAGAACTCACACGAAACAATTATTTTAGATGGGATAAGACTGGGAGACTATCAGCTAAATCAAAGAGGTTTTCTGGGTTGCACTGAGATCCCGTTCGGCAGCTACTTCCAGGATCACGTGCCATACACTGGGAAGTGGAAACTGCACAAGACCATGGCACTACCTGGATAACCGCTTTAACTATACACTACAAGACCAAAAAATGGCATTTTAAAAATGTCATTCCGTGTCCAATTAATTCCAAACCTACATACATAACAACATACATACATGACAACGTACATGCACTATTACTCAAAACTACAGTTGCAATCAAAATTATTCAACCCCCATTCCGAATTAGGTTCAATAGCCAAATTTTACCAATCAAACAAGAACAAATTAGGGTGCCTGCATATGTTGCGGATTTTCCGTGACTGAAAAATCTTTCTGCAAGCGGTTTCTCCCATTTGAGCACAAAGAACCACTTTTAATATCCACTGTACTTTCAAAATTATTCAACCCTCTGAACAGAAAATCTGTGACTGTGATATTTGAGAGCGGCCAAAAAAAAAGTTAAAGAAGAACTCCGGCCAAAAATGTTATTCTCTGTCCTGTTAGAAATGTACATGATGTAATCTATAGTGAATGTCATTTTCTTACCAGTGGCTGTATTTGTAAGTTATAACCTCCCTTCTGCTTCTCAGCTGTGTCATGTGACCAGCAATCAGTCCTGTTTCAGTTGGAGATCAGAGAGTTGGTCACTTGACATCACTTTCTAGCAGGTCAAAGAATAAACATTTTGCCGGGAGATAACAAAAGCACTGACTGTTCCTAGAGTAATAGTTTACAAAGTTAAAGCAACACTGGCTACACTACCTGGACATGGCAGAAAAAAGAAGCTATCCCAAGCTGCCACCAGATTCCTGATGTTATTATGGCACCGTACAGCTCATTCAGACGGGCATGGGCACCACTTTACTCACTCTCCTGGTCTTGTCCGGCGGACCTGATACCTCTCCTCTGCTTCACCTGCAGTAGGCCTGGCTTTCAAAGTTTTGTCCTTCTGCTGCAGGTCGCAGCCTGTGCTTTTCTGGTCTGGACCCTTCCTCAGGCAGTGGCTGGCCTCTCGGCTTGTTTGCCGTGCTGCGGCCGGACCTCCGGAGGCACAGTGGGCTAGCATTAGTACAGATCTGGCAGGCTGTTCCCCCGCCGGAACAGCCTGCCGCAAGTGTGAATGTAGCCTTAGGTTTAGCCCAAAGTAAAATCAGTTGGTTGACACAGTGGTTCCACACCCATTGATTGTTACACCTGAGGAGAAGCATATTAAATCATTGAGGTCTCCACACCCGAACTCCGAGACGTACACCTTTACTGTCCCAAACCCACGAGAAAAGTTGACACCAGTTGTTCAAAACCATATAAATAAATCACAGATGTTTTGGGATTCTTTTCCGTGGAGCAATGAAACTAAGCTGGAACTTTTCAGGCACATGGATCAGCAGTACGTCTGGAGAAGGAAGAATGAAGCTTACGCTGAAATGAACACCCTGCCTACAGTGAAGCATGGCATTGGCATGCTGATGTTCTGAGGCTGTTTTGCTTCCTCTGGTATGGGAAACCTTCAGCGTGTGAAAGGCAAGATGGATTCAATCAAGTATCAGGAAATCCTAGGAGAAAACATCATGCATTCCATGAGAAAGTTGAAGCTTTGGCGTCATTGGATCTTTCAACAGATTCAGAACAATGGTCACAAGCATTCCTCAAAGTCCACCAAGCCTTGGTTTCAGAAGAAGTCCTGGAGGATTCTGGGGAGGCTGTCACAGTCCCCTGACATGGACCCCATAGAAAATGTTTGGTGGGATTTGAAGGTGGTAGCAGAATACAAACCCAAGAATATTAGTGAACTGAAGGGGCTAAGATCCTTCAGGAATGCTCAAAGCTGGTGTCTGGCTTCACGCTTACAGCAAGCAAAAAGGTTCGCTACTAAGTACTAAAGAGACTTATTATAAATGGGCTGCTAATTTGTAGTGGGGGATAAATAATTTTGATTGTACCTACTTAGGCAGCAATGCTGTAATCAGCTACAGAGGGCTCCAAATACAGGACAAGGTACTTCAGCAAGAATTTATCTTATTAGCATATAAAATCCATGTAGTATAAACATCATCAAAAGGTGTCATACCAGATTCAAAGTATGAAGTCCATAAAATTCAGCAGTCCTGGTAGGTGGCGTGTTCCACGCTTCATCCACCTCTGTATCAAAGTTTCACGGGACTCTGCACCCTTAAAGAGGGTGGAGTCCCCACATTGTAGGCGGTGTGTTCTAGTTAGTAGTAGTAAGACTGCACAGGTATGGACTTGATACTCTGGTTTGACACCTTTTGATGATGTTTACACTACTTGGATTTTATATGCTAATTAGAGAAATTCACACTTAAAGTGGTTGTCTCATCTCGTCGAGATGTCGGGGAGATGAGACCCAGTTGCGACCACCTCCCGGTCAGGAAACAGCTCTCATTGCCGTGCATGAGAGCTACTGAAACAGGGTAGCACAACAAGCTATGGTGTTTCTGAGTCTCTGGCCGGGAGGTGGTCAGAACTGTCTCTCATCTCGCCTTAGTACCTTGACAACCCCTTTAAGTACCTTGTCCTGTGCACTTTGTCTTCAGGTGTTCGCGCTGGGAGTGACGGATCCTAGGTGCATGAAGCTTGCGGTTTTGGATGCTACGTGGTGTCTCCAATATATTGTGTAATTATCTACAGACACACAGAACCAGCTGCCGTCCACTGATCCTCCCAAACTGACCTCTGAGGATGGAGATTTTTTTTCTCTATTCCCATATCAAGATGTTGCCACCCAAGAGCCTTTCTCCATAACAATAACATGCTGGACCCAGATGGACTATTACCTATTTACTGAATTCCATCTATGGAAGGCTTCCATGAAACACCCCAAAGAAAGATCCGACAGGGGTTGGGGCATATCACAAGAAGGGCCTCATTTATCAAAACTATCTAACAGGAAAACTGTCTCAAGGGATGGACAAGAGGTATATAGAGTAGTGACTCGTTATCCTGGTGGGAAAACTTGCCGCAAAAACTAACCCACCAGGATAACGAGTCACTACTCTATATACCTCTTTACTTTGAAGGACCTTTCAGGACCTGCCAGAGAAGTCAGCTGACTGCCGGGAGATGCGATCACGTGATCACTGACATCACACGCCATCATCGCTCCAAGATCCGGACCATCGACACGCTGATACTTACAACTCTTGCTCCAATATCTCACCCGACCGGTTGTGAGTATTAAAGCTACTACATGCAGCTTCTGTGAACTTACCATACCCGGCTAGCTGTGAGTACCAATACCGCCAGTTGCGGTTTATGTGTCAAGTACTTACCTGCATGTGAACACCCAACCAGCCGTGAGTTTAAACATCGCTATATATATTATACCTGGCAAGTTGTGAGTACTAATACCTCCAGTTGCGGCTTATGTGCCAACTATCCACCTGCATATGACTACAATGTCCTCGATGAAGACACCTATTTAGCAGGCTGTGAACAGCGTTGATATATGACTCCATTGTTGAATTACTTGTTTCCAATTACACGTATTTATTGGATATACTGAATTTATCAAGGAGAAGCCATTCCTGTCGTTCCATGTCCTATGCTACCAGTGGATATATATTTAATTTCTATTATTTTATTTCCATTGCTACATTTCTCACATTTGCTGTTATCTGTTTTTTATGCTTAATAAATGTGCCTTTTTAATATATTATTTTACTGTCACTCCATCCAGCTCCAATAACGAGTGTGCGCACCTGTATATATTTTTGTTACACTCTGTTTTGTTCTGGATATAGGTGGTCCAGTAGGAGCAGCACCTCAATAGATTTTCAAATTCCTTTATGTGAGCCTCCTCCTATTATATTACATTTTTAATATATTTATATTGTGGTCAGTTACCAAGTGTTTCATGAACATGTGACATCCCCAACAAGCTCTGCTTTGTTAGAAATAACCACATCCAACAGAGCATCACTGCTTTTGAATCTTCCACAAAGTGGCCCATGAAGTGGTCAATATCACTATTGTACCTGCCAATGCAGACCACTCCATTTGGTTATACAGCTGAACTTCTTTCTCCTCAGTAATGTTAGGGGTCTACAAAATACATGTTTTATTTTATTTCCTTTTGTAATTCAACCCATAAACTTTCAACATCCTCATCATCACCCGCAACTGCCTTTTTCACACTTGCTTTCACGTCACTCCTCCTTTCCTATTTGTCCTGCCTTTTCAGAAAGAGCGTAAAGACCTGAAGATTATCGGCCCAGTCATGTTAAGAGTCTAGCTATGTCTCAGCCACACCATCAATGTGTTCCTCTGGTTCAATGGATTCAAACTCCCCCATTGCTATTTAATTTTCACCCGAGAGCCAGAAATCGGACCACCACCAATTAGATATTAATGAGAATAGGTCATCAATATTTAAATCAGGTAAAATCTCTTTAATATAAGACAATACACATTTGTAAATGGAAATGATGATATGCAGTTCATCTGCACTCATGTCATCTCACCTTTTTTTGTTAAACGCACGTGATTTTAGAGAGTCAGTTAATACTCAGCAGAAAACAATCTGCTATTTTCAGCTTGCACGACAGCTATTAGCACACTAGAGGAATTGATATTAGAGCTCCAAGGGTAATCTCAGTTCTTCTTAGCTTTTCATATTAATAGATCATTTGGAACAACATAGTATAATCTGGGACAAAGAACTGAATACTGTACTGAGAAACCACTGGTGAAGTGATTTTACGCGTGTTAATTTAACTGCCAATATTTTTTCATTTTTTTTATTAACCCCTTTCTGATGAAGCAATTTTCTGTTTTTCACTCCCTGCATAATTTTTCCCCCATTCACATAGATATATGAAGGCTTGTTTTTTGGGGACAAGTTGCATTCAATTTAGTTGGAAACATTTCTGCCACACTTTTATGGATTTTGTTTTTATGGCATTCCCTATGCTGTGAAAACTGCCATGTTACCTTCGTCCTCTGGGCCAGTGCAATAAAGGCGATACCACTTTAAAAAAATAAAAATGTTGGAAAATGTAAAAAAAAAATTTCTTTGCATCTCCATTTACTGACCGTACTGGGGTGTGTATAACTTTTTGATAAATTTTTATTCAATTTTTTGGGGAAGGTGAAGGAACCAAAAATCGGCAAATAGGCCATTCACCATACGGGATAAATATGTTTATTTTTTCATGGTATTTTGGTGCTAATTATGTTTAATTTCAATATGGAAAAAGGGAACGTTAACATGCAATTGTCAGATCACTTCTCCCATAAACTGTAATGAATTACCTATGCAGTCTATGGGAGGCTATTTTCCTTTGGAGTCAAAAACCTCTTCCAAAAAGTTTGTAAATGCTCATCTAAAACCGCCACCAAAAACGACCTGTTTCAGCTACTGATTTGCAACTGCTTCTTCTGACACAGATTTTAATCACGTGAACAGAAATCTAAGCTGCAGAAACCAGTGTCAGACAGCTGCTGCCAAGGCCAATAAGATAATGGGCTGCATCAAAAGAGGCATAGATGCCCGTGATGAGAACATAGTCCTGCCACTTTACAAATCACTAGTCAGACCACATATGGAGTACTGTGTACAGTTCTGGGCTCCTGTGAACAAGGCAGACATAGCAGAGCTGGAGAGGGTTCAGAGGAGGGCAACTAAAGTAATAACTGGAATGGGTGGACTACAGTACCCAGAAAGATTATCAAAATTAGGCTTATTCACTTTAGAAAAAAGACGACTGAGGGGAGATCTAATAACGATGTATAAATATATCAGAGGTCAGTACAGAGATCTCTCCCACGATCTATTTATCCCCAGGACTGTGACCGTGACGAGGGGACATCCTCTGCGTCTGGAGGAAAGAAGGTTTGTACACAAACATAGAAGAGGATTCTTTACGGTAAGAGCAGTGAGACTATGGAACTCTCTGCCTGAGGAGGTGGTGATGGTAAGTTCACTAAAAGAGTTCAAGAGGGGCCTGGATGTATTTTTGGAGGGTAATAATATTATAGGTTATAGTTACTAGAGAGGGGTCGTTGATCCAGGGAGTAAATCTGATTGCCTGATTGGAGTCGGGAAGGAATTTTTTTCCCTAAAGTGGGGAAAACTGGCTTCTACCTCACAGGGTTTTTTTTGCCTTCCTCTGGATCAACTTGTAGGAAAACAGGCCGAACTGGATGGACAGATGTCTTTTTTCGGCCTTATAAACTATGTTACTATGTTACTATGTTACTATAGCCTGAGTCCACTAAATATATCAAAGAGAATAAGAGTATGTCAACTTGGGACGTATACGCTGTGGATTTGCTGCCACAGATTTGTGCGTGGCTAACCCACATCATTGTACAGTTATCAGCAAAGTAGATGAGATTTAAAAGGGATTGTCCGGGCAAGGACCATAGCGTCAGGAAGAGAGAAGGGAGATGGCACGTGCATACTGCGTCCACCCTCTCCTTTTTCAGCTGATTGGTGGGGGTGCCAGGCGTTGGAACTACGCCAATCTGATATTGATGACCTATCCTCAGGATAGGTCATCAATAGTAAAAGTCTGGACAACCCCTTTAAGAAAATTCATCCACATGAAGTGAAAAAAACAAACAAAACAAACTTAACAAACAGCAGAAAATCTGCTCCATTTGGCCATACCTTGATACATTTTTATATTCATAGCTATGTAACCCCGTTGGCTGCATTTTTTTTATGATTGCATTTAACTCATTTTAGTCTAAAACCATTTTATTTAATTGGCCTTTATTAAAATTGTTTCTGAAATACAAGGATTAAAAAATTCAGTCTATTTGCATTTTGTAACTTTCTGGTGTCTTTGAATCCCATCAGCTGACGGCTCATGTACAGCTCTTATCTCTGAACTCCGGAGCTTATAAACACTCATTATAGCTCAATTCTTATGAAACGGATAAGAATATGACTTAGGGCTCATGCACACGGAGGCACGGATCGGAAGCGCTACGGAAGCGATACGGAGTGGTGGTGCCTCCACACCGCAAAAAAAGTGCATGCACTACTTTTTTTGCAGTGCGGACTGTCGAGTGCGGATCCTGGACCCCATTCAAGTGAATGGGTCCGTGATCTGCATGCAGCAGCCCCACGGTCAGGCCAGGCCGACACACGTTCGTATGCATGAGGCCTTAGTCTTTATGAAGTCAGGAAATCAGAGATAAGAGCTACACGTGAGAGGTCAGATGACTGGATTCAAAGAAAACAGAAACATCCTGCAAACAGACAGATATTTTAACTCTTGTATCTCAGAAACAGCTGAAAATTTTTAATATGGACCATATGAAAAAAATGATTTTTAGCCCAAAATGAGTAAAATGCAATCATTAAAAAATTCCCTGAAGGTGTACATAGCCTTTAAACACAGACTTCATTATACACTTTTTAAATTAACCTCAATCCAGAATGGATAATAAAACGATGGATAAATTATGGGGCACCACTTCGATTCCTTCTTGCTTTACTTTATGCACGCATCCACAAATAGGGGGACTGCACATGTTGTAGAATTTTCTGAAAATGAAAATCAGTTCCAATCACCTGATTGGTGTTCGCAGAAATCCATGCTAATCCCGCCCCATTCAAGTGAATGGAACTGATTTTCAGTCACGGAAAATTCTTGAATAAAATCTGCAGCGTGTGAAGGCACCCTTACACTTCAAATTAAAAAGATCCTAGACACTGAAGATTCCTCATCTCGTCATAAAAACAAAGGTGACGTTTTAGCAACACAAAGACAAAAAAGAGGAATTGTATGTTCTTGTCTCAGCTTTAAATTTTTATTCTCTGACCTGTTAGAAAGGTGCATGATGTAATCTGTAGTGATTGTCATTTTCTTATCAGTGACTGTTTCTGTGAGTAATAACCTCTCTTCTTATTGTAGCTGGGTCATGTGACCAACTCCCTGACCTCCAACTGACCCAGGACAGAAAGCCAGTAACTGCTCTATTCATTCCTATGGGAGCCTCACTTTCAGTCTCATAGGAATACATAGAGAATTAGACTTCCTGTCCACACACAAGTCTATGTGTGAGTTGGTGGGTCTAATTGCTGGTCACATGACACAGATAAGAAACTTCAGGATGATATAAGTCAAAAATTCAGACACTGGTAAGAAAATGACATTCACTACAGATTATATTATATGTACATTTCTAGCAGGACATGGAATAAAATTTTTGTCGGGAGTTCTTCTTTAAGAAAGCTCTGTGTTGCTGAAATGTCACCAGTATTTTTATGACAAGATGAATACAATACATGTTCAAGGGTTACTGTCATTTCAACCAACTTTGCACAAATTAATAGGGCAAGCAAATATAAGAAGCTTTGCAATATATCTTATTAAAGAATAACGCAAGCTCTTATAAGCCTTTATTTTTTGTCCTCACCTCCTGCACTCTCAGTTCACAGCTAAAATTCAGTTTGGGTGATGAGAGTCTCACTGAGGAATCGGGTTATATGATGTCCACATTAATGGAGAGGGGAAGAGAGTGAAGAAAACTGCAGATTGAGAAACAGAAATGCTCCTAAAGGCTCTAGTAAGTTTTCTATCTTACCCCAGTGCTTGATTCACAACTACACTGCTCTGGCACTCGGCTGTTGCTGTTTTTTGCGGTCTGTAAATTTCAGATCCACAAAGTACCGGCTGTGTGTGTTCTGCATTTTTCAGAACAAAACGTCCTTCCCTCTGTAGAACTCTTCTATCCTTGTTTGCAAAACGGACAAGATTAGGACATGTTCTATTTTTTTGTGGGTGCCGTATAGCAGACATTGATGACTTATCCTGAGAATTGGTTATCAATATCTTGGGCCTGGAAACCCTCTTTAAAGAAGTTATCCAACTTTAAACTTTTTAAAATTAGACTTATTCAGAGTGTGGTGTATCTGCGGTGGGGTTCACACTTACCTGGTCTCCGTCACTGGGTTCCGGCTCTGTAACTTCACATCCGCCTCCATGGGAATCAACATCCTGCTGATCGGGTGGGAGAGTCATATGACCACTGCAGACAATCACTGGCCGCAACAAGTGACTCATCACTAGGTTACGTGCCACACTGTTGGCACGTCACCGCAGTGTCCAGTGATTGTCTGCAGTGGTCATATGGCCCCTGTTAACAGAATGTTGAGTCCAAGAGATCCAGGACCTGTGGAGGTGAACGTGGAGCGAAGCAGCCGGAACCCAGAACAGACCACGTAAGTATGAACCCTGCAGAAGGCCTGCCACTCCGATGGGGTCTGTTAAAAAAGTTTAAAGTTGGATAACCCCTTTAACTGTTATTAACTCTTTCTGTGTGGGATGGGAAAAAACAGCGCAGTTGTGCCATTGCTTTTTGCATTGTACCATGTGGCACAAACAATGCTACCTCTAATTTGTGGGTCAGTACCATTACAGTTATTCCAAGTTTATATTGTTTTTATATATTTTACTACTTTTGCACAGTAAATTCACTTTTTTATTTTTGCATCAATGGAACTGTTTGAGGCTTGTTTTTGTGGGACAAGCTGTTTCATTAGTTTTATTTTCAGGGTATACGGCACAAAACTGCTGAGGACAGTGATTGGCTGCAGCAGTCACGTCCCATATAACTGCACATCACAGTTGCAGTATGTACAGTGGGAAGAGAAACAGCTCCAGAGAAAGAGGTGAGTATGTCAATGATTTTGGGGGACATTTATTAAGCCTGGCGTTTTCCTGCTCTTATGTCCCTCAGCGCTGCATGAGGAAGCATCAAAGTTATGTGGAGGCACAGGCCTCAAGTTTGGCACTTTGTCCGGTAGGCCACGCCACAGACTTAAAGGGGTTTTCCGGGAGTTAACTATTGATGACCTATTCTCAGGATAGGTCATCAGTATCAGATTGGTGGGGGTCCGACAACCAGGACCCCCACCGATCAGCTGTTTGAGAAGGTACCTTCTCCCCGCTCACTTAGCACAACGCTGTACATTGTTTAGCGGTTGTGCTTGATATAGTGCTCAGCCCCATTCACTTGAATGGGGCTGAGATGCTCCTAAGCCACGTGACTGATGAACGTGATGTCACTGGCCTAGGAGAAGCTGAGAGAGGGCCGCGGCGCTCATGGGAGCGCCCGTGCCTTCTCATACAGCTGATCGGCGGGGGTCTCGGACCCTCACCGATAAGATACTGATGACCTGTCCTGAGGATAGGTCATCAGTAGTTAACTCCCGGAAAACCCCTTTAACTCTACTAGTCCGCTTACTGGTGTAGATTTAAGCCTCTTTCCACGCCAAAAAACGATGTGGAAAATGCTAAATGAGCCGACCCACCTGCTTCCCCGCCCCCTTTTCTTGCCACTTTGGAAAAGTCACAGATTTTGCCACAAAAAATGGAGTGGGACAAAATCTTCAAATTTAATATGCTACTATTGTGAATATATCACTTAATAAACGGCCCCCTTTGTTTATTTTAATGCGTTCTGCATTCTAGAGGTTTTTACCATTTTTGCAAAAATTTACAAAAAAAAAAAAAAACAAGCTTTTCCTTAGGATAGGTCATTGATATCAGATGGATAGGGGTCCGACTCCCACCAACCCCCACCATTGTTCTTACTAGCTGTGGGGGTGCCGGGAGTCGGACCCCTATCCAGCTGTGGAACTACACAGCTCCATACACCGTGTAGTGGCCATGTCCGGTTACTGCAGCAGCGCTGCTCCCATTCAATAAATCTGGTGCATTCTGATACTGACAGTTTACACTGTCGGACCAGGAATTGACATTGTCCTTATTCACTGACAGCTAGCCTTTGGATAATGCATTGTCCACACACACACAAATATTGTTCATGATGAGTTGTATTTTTAATGGATCCATTTTGAAGTAGATATAATGAACTAAAAAAAACTTTTGTTAATTTTTCTTAGGGGAGGGAACAGCTGTCCAACATTTTTTTGGCTTTTATTCTGCAGGTCAGTAAGATTACTGCGATATGAAATTTATATAGTTTATATGTTTTAATATTTACAATAAATACATTTTTTAAATCACTTTTTGCAGGGTAAGTTGTTATTTTCACAGTTACTATTTTGGGGGTGACGATGTTACGAAAATGACATTATTTTTTATCATTTTGGCCCTGATGGACGCAGTGGTACCAGTTACATGTTGTTTTGTTTAACTCGGCTCAGCAGTCATTTCCTGTGTGCTGGGGGAGGGGGAGATCTGAAGGGTAGAGACGAGTGTGGACCCAGGAAGCATAAAAAAGTAACAGTGTGTGATCATTTAGACCTTTAAAAAAAAACCACAAACTTAGGTCTTGCTCACATTTCCATTTGACATTCGTGAAAATATCTGCCTGTGTTTCTTCCATGAAGAATCTATGCTTCGTCCGTGTTTCTGTTTTATGCCCGCTGTGTTTCATCCTTATTCCACGGACATCGCTCATCTGAAAATTTATTTCAGAAGCATCTTCTATCATCTTCTGTACGTGTCCTTGATTTTTCACAGACCCAAAGACTTCAATGGGCGTGTTTGGTCCGCATTATGGACCAAAGCAGTTCATGCCTGTGCTGTAACTCCACTGTGCACATCATCCCCTTATTGTGACATCACTGTGCGCATTATCCCATTATTGTGACATCACTGTGCGCATTATCTCACTATTGTGACATCACTGTGCGCATTATCTCACTATTGTGACATCACTGTGCACATCATCCCCTTATTGTGACATCACTGTGCGCATTATCTCACTATTGTGACATCACTGTGCGCATTATCTCACTATTGTGACATCACTGTGCGCATTATCTCACTATTGTGACATCACTGTGCCGCATTATCTCACTATTGTGACATCACTGTGCGCATTATCTCACTATTGTGACATCACTGTGCACATCATCCCCTTATTGTGACATCACTGTGGCACATCATCCCACTATTGTGACATCACTGTGCGCATCATCCCCTTATTGTGACATCACTGTGCACATCATCCCCTTATTGTGACATCACTGTGCACATCATCCCACTATTGTGACATCACTGTGCGGCATCATCCCTTATTGTGACATCACTGTGCGCATTAATCCCATTATTGTGACATCACTGTGCGCATTATCTCACTATTGTGACATCACTGTGCACATCCATCCCACTATTGTGACATCACTGTGCGCATCATCCCGCTATTGTGACATCACTGTGCGCATTATCCCGCTATTGTGACATCACTGTGCACATTATCCCACTATTGTGACATCACTGTGCACATTATCCCACTATTGTGACATGAACTATGTGCATTATCCCATTACTGTGGCACATTATCCTGCTATTATGACATCACTGTGCACATTATCCCACTATTGTGACATCACTGTGCACATTATCCCACTATTGTGACATCACTGTGCGCATTATCCCACTATTGTGACATCACTGTGTGCATTATCCCACTATTGTGACATCACTGTGTGCATTATCCCACTATTGTGACATCACTGTGCACATTATCCACTATTGTGACATCACTATGTGCATTAATTCCACTATTGTGACATCACTGTGTGCATTATCCCACTATTGTGACATCACTATGCGCATTATCCCGCTATTGTGACATTACTGTGCACATTATCCCGCTATTATGACATCACTGTGCACATTATCCCGCTATTCTGACGTCACTGTGCGCATTATCCCACTATTGTGACATCACTGTGTGCATTATCCCACTATTGTGACATCACTGTGCGCATTATCCCACTATTGTGACATCACTGTGCACATTATCCCACTATTGTGACATCACTGTGTGCATTATCCCGCTATTGTGACATTACTGTGCACATTATCCCGCTATTATGACATCACTGTGCACATTATCCCGCTATTGTGACGTCACTGTGCGCATTATCCCACTATTGTGACATCACTATGTGCATTATTCCACTATTGTGACATCACTGTGTGCATTATCCCACTATTGTGACATCACTATGCGCATTATCCCGCTATTGTGACATTACTGTGCACATTATCCCGCTATTATGACATCACTGTGCACATTATCCCGCTATTGTGACGTCACTGTGCGCATTATCCCACTATTGTGACATCACTGTGTGCATTATCCCACTATTGTGACATCACTGTGCGCATTAATCCCACTATTGTGACATCACTGTGCACATTATCCCACTATTGTGACATCACTGTGTGCATTATCCCGCTATTGTGACATTACTGTGCACATTATCCCGCTATTGTGACGTCACTGTGCGCATTATCCCACTATTGTGACATCACTGTGTGCATTATCCCACTATTGTGACATCACTGTGTGCATTATCCCACTATTGTGACATCACTGTGCACATTATCCCACTAGTGTGACATCACTGTGTGCATTATCCCACTATTGTGACATCACTGTGTGCACTATCCCTGTGCATTAGGTAAACCAACACAATCATAAGCTTCTCATGTTCTGAACCTGCTACTGAATCTGGTCATGGTGGAGTGGGGCCCCATTTCAAATCTTGCTATGGTGCCCCATGGGTATTTGTTAAGCCCCTGAACTTCAGTCTAAATATAAAAGGTGTGCAAGTTACCTATGTATTTGGAGTTTAAGGGGAAACCAGAGAACCTGGATGAAACCAATGCAAATGGTGAGGACAAAATACAAACTCCATGCAAACACAAGGCTATAATGGGGCCGGTGCTGGTATCCTGCTCTGACAACATCTGCCCTAAGGAATGACATACGAGCAATGATATCTTGCATATGTGGTTGTCAGCTACGATTTGTGCATATCGTGGTATGGTGGCATGACAGGAGCGCTCCAGTCACAACAACGCAAAATTCTTACAACCCCAAGATTTACAACCAAAGTGTTTAAGACATTTAAACAGGACATTATTGGGGGGCTCCCATCTGGACCCCCCTCAAACCAGAATACTGAGCTGTGAGAAGAGCTCTCCTCTCGCATGTGAACGGAGACTTTGCTGGGGAAACCCCTTATATGTCAGAGCAGGGCCCTCCTACAGCGAGCGTCCGGTATTCCCCATAGGCTGGCAATTAACCATTTACCTGCCAGCTGTTTGCACAACAGTATCCACGTAGCAAGGGGGGGCGGTGCAGTGAATGTGGGGAGCAGATGGTGGAAATCCCTGTCGCATATATTGCACGCAGGCTGAGAGGAGGAATAACATGAGGGATGAGGTTTATTTTCATAGGTAATCTGTTCCAGGTTTCTGAATGAGGGCACCCCAGCCTGGATGTAATACATGGGTGCAGAATCTGTATATGATGCTCAGAAGCACAAGGAGCAGGGTGATAAATAATGCATGCCAGTGACTGGGATGAGACGCCGGACACATACCTATTGCTGTGCACTGAGCACGTCCACGCTCAGCAGCTCCTTGCAGATGTGCACCACAGGGCGGGCTCCTATCTACGCCACGTACTGTGCAGTAATATCCAAACACAAAGGGGATTCAGGTGGAGAGCGCTCTGCCCCATTCCTGAGTGACTGGGATCAGTGGCTGCAGCCTCATCGCTCAGTGACAGGGGATTATGTGCAGAGTAAACTGCTGCTCGTGCAGGCCCCTGTAAGGAGCGATGCGATTGGCCGGCTGCCTCTTCTCCTGCATTGGCCACCGTCTCTCCTCCTGTGATTGGCTGATGCTCCAGTGTGGAGTACTCTGGCCCCCCAGTATAATAGCAGTGCCCCTGGAGCAGCTGGAATACGCATTGTCCTACGTAGTAAACAGTCTCCGAGTTGTCACCTTTCCCGGGAGCTCTTGTGTTTCGCTTTAATACCCCAGAGGAAGCCCCTGGCTGTTTACATACACGCCCGGGTGAAGCTCTAGTCCTCCTCTTCACACATGTCTTTCTTTCTTTTGCAGTTTTCTCCCCCCTCTCTACTTCATAATTAGAGGTGGTCCCCCCCTCCCCACACAGCTCTCTGTGAGAGCTTTGGACTGTGCCATGAGGAGGAGAGGGGGCAGTGCTGGACCACGGAGTGATGAGGAAGCAGAGGGAATGATGTGATGACTGGACAATCACCTGCACCTCATGTGACCTGAGGCGGTGTGCTACATATAGTCCACCCGCCGACCCCTTTATTCTAGAACTGTGGGAGAACGTATGATAAGTGTAATCTATGATCTCCTCTGTGTCTATGCTGCGCTCCAGTGGCCATATGTAGACTTCCAGGAGAAAGTGGAAAAGAGTTGAGGAAAACACAGATTTACTCCAGGTTTTGGCATAAAAATAGCCATCAGACCACTTTTTGCGACTTTTTAAACGCCTGTGCCACAATATTTTGTCGTAAAGGCGTTTTTTGAGAAAAATGAAAGCAATGCAATTGTAACAGCACTGCAGCGGTGAAGAGACGAGAGGAATTCCTGCAATGTGATAATGAAAGCAATGCAATTGTAACAACACTACAGCAGTGGAGAGACGAGAGGAATTCCTGCAATGTGATAATGAAAGCAATGCAATTGTAACAACACTACAGCAGTGGAGAGACGACAGGAATTCCTGCAATGTGATAATGAAAGCAATGCAATTGTAACAACACTACAGCAGTGGAGAGACGAGAGGAATTCCTGCAATGTGATAATGAAAGCAATGCAATTGTAGCAGCACTACAGCAGTGGAGAGACAAGAGGAATTCCTGCAATGTGATAATGAAAGCAATGCAATTGTAGCAGCACAGCAGCAGTGGAAAGACGGGAGGAATTCCTGCAGCCAGGCAATATGGTAGAATAATGAGATAAAGTAGGGAAGTCTAGAATCAAGCTGAGCACACAGGTCTACAGCAGAGGAATTGCTTCCAGCGTAGCCTGGGGGCTCATGCACGCAACTGTAGTTTGCCTGCATGTCATGTGGACCATTGATTTCAATGGGCCACAGAAGATACAGACAGCACAACGTGGGCTATCTTCATCTGTACGTTCGTTCCACGGCCCCACAAAAAATATAACTTTTCCTATTCTTGTCCATTTTGCACACATGGATAGGACATTTCTACAGAAGTTTAAAAATAAATGGTGCCTTGCACTCATCCGAGGACCTTTACACCAATTTTGAAATATATTCTCCCCCTCCGTGTTTTTGGCAGCTCTCTGGGGGCACAATCTGGCTATTGCACATCTCAGACATTACCAGTTGCTGGAGAGGGAGGATCAGACGCGTTTGATTTATGAACAGATTTGTCACTGGGCGCCCTGATAACCCAGCATCAGCAGGAGGAGCCGGTATCAGCTTTCTCTGACCTCTGCCTGCAGAAAGGATCCATGGTCCCAGGAAGAGCTCCTGGCACACTGTCCCTCCTCCGATTTACACAGATCAGGGCACTGAAGTAAAAAAAAAAAAAAAGCTTCCTAAGGCCTCATGCACGCGACTGTAATGCGGATCCTAAAACAGGTATACCACCCGTATCAACCGGCCCCTAATAGAACAGTCCTATCCTTGTCCTTAATGCGGACAATAATAGGATGTTTTATTTTTTTTGCAGGGCCACAGAACGGACATATGTCAAACCTCCCAACTTTCAAAAACAATGAAGAGGAACACCATGTGCGGTGCGCGAAGAGGCAATTTTTTTCTGTGCTAGGCCATGCCTCTAACTCCTCCCAAAACATAACTAAACACCTAATCCCACTCAGTCCACTAAATGCCCCCACATAGTAGTTATTCCCCCTTTATGTCACCACACAGTAGCAAAGCCCAGATAAGTGCTTTCTTCACAGTAGTTATGCCCAGATATGTGCCGCCTCACAGTAGTTATGCCCATATATGTGCCCCTCACAGTAGTGATGCCCAGATATGTGCCCCCTCACAGTAATATGCTGTTATGTGCCCCCTCACAGTAATATGCTGTTATGTGCCCCCTCACAGTAATATGCTGTCATGTGCCCCCCTCACAGTAATATGCCGTTATGTGCCCCCCTCATAGTAATATGCTGTCATGTGCCCCCTCACAGTAATATGCCGTTATGTGCCCCCTCACAGTGATATGCCCAGTTATGTGCCCCCCTCACAGTAATATGCTGTTATGTGCCCCCTCACAGTAATATGCCATTATGTGCCCCCCTCAAAGTAATATGCCGTTATGTGGCCCCCTCACAGTTATATGCTGTTATGTGCCTCCTCACAGTAATATGGCTGTTATGTGCCCCCTCACAGTAATATGCCATTATGTGCCCCCTCACAGTAATATGCTGTTATGTGCCTCCTCAGAGTAATATGCTGTTATGTGCCCCCTCACAGTTATATGCTGTTATGTGCCTCCTCACAGTAATATGCCCAGTTATGTGCCTCCTCACAGTAATATGCTGTTATGTGCCCCCCTCCTCACAGTAATATGCTGTTATGTGCC